>NQII01001500.1:256644-331862 GCA_002778355.1 Clitarchus hookeri
ATCAATTGCGCATATAAAAAATACTACAAAATACACTTTTATAAATGGTACAAACAATAACAGTACAGAAACATGTGTATATAAGTATTACCTCACTTCCTTACAAACAAACTGTGCACAATAGTTACTTTCATTTGAGAAATTTCATATGTGGAAATGTCTACATAACACCAAACACTGCCATCTTTTAGGAAGCCGGAGTGTTAAAACTTGGCAACACCGTTGGGGGAGAAGGCTACGAGCCTAGCCACACAGCGTGTGGTAAAGTTAAATTTATAAAGTATAACTTACTCATTTTAAGAAACTAACTGAGATTGTGTTACAGTNCCACACAGCGTGTGGTAAAGTTAAATTTATAAAGTATAACTTACTCATTTTAAGAAACTAACTGAGATTGTGTTACAGACTGNTGGTTAGACTGTTAGTGAGAAGTTATTAGTGTGTATAAATCAGAGTGTGAACTTTCTGCTATTCTTATTTTCTTTGTAATAAATTGTAAATCGTGCAAAAAAATGTTTCTACTTTTACTATGGAACTGACTGATCTGTGATTGCTTCACAAGGTTTTAATTACTTCTGACAATTTTTGTTTAAGCCATTAACCAGCAGTAAAAAATACATTTTCTTTTGTGAAGGTGCATCTTACTGCTATGCAACATCAGACTTGTAAAGATTTATATTTTGTTAAGTAATTGTCTCTCACTGATACAGCACAGCTGTCTGAGCACATTTATCAAGCTGCAGTATTATATTTCGTATCTCATTTTAATAAGTAACTTTTTACACAGTTCACTAATATAACTACAGAATTAGCATTCTGTATTTTCTTGACAGATGTTCATGTGATGCATTTAAATTCTAACTTCAAATGCAACATCATCAAGATTTAAAGTGTTTCTTGTTATTTTCTTAAACTTCTTACCCTTGGAATGATGAAATTTTGGCTTTGTATATTTACTGTGACTTAGCATTAGTAAATTAATTTAATTATAACTTAAAAACATGTTGCAGCACATTGCACTGAAAGCAAAAAAAAANGACTTAGCATTAGTAAATTAATTTAATTATAACTTAAAAACATGTTGCAGCACATTGCACTGAAAGCAAAAAAAATTAATTTTTTGCAAAAATAAATGCAGCTAGCAATAGTAATAACTATTTCTACATCCTGTTAACATACTTTAAACATATTTAAGACGTTTCATATTTCATGCAACATAAACCAAATTAATTTTTCATTGGCAAGGAAGCAACTAGCTGTTGATATGTTGATATCACGCATGGAACAGTTTTTTGCTTCTTGTGAAATGTCATCAGCCATGCCACTTAGTAACCCAATATGTAATTAATGCAATCCCACATTTTACGTCAATTTTTTTTTGTAAACTTGCAAAACTTTTATTCTTTAAAAAAAGTGGTTATAAATTGGATTTTTTTAGTCCTCTTGTTAGGAAGCACTACGGTTCTAGGCAATACTTGTTGCAGGTACAGTATCAATGCGNAGGCAATACTTGTTGCAGGTACAGTATCAATGCGGCTGGACTAAAAATATTTGATCTGAAAGAGCTGTAGCATGTGTGGGACCTGCCATATATCAGAAAAGCACTTCTAGGTGTTCTAATAGAAATTCTAATTGCACAGTACTTGTATAGCATGAGCTGCTCAAATCAGTATTTTGCCATTATGAAACTGGATACACCTATTTCTATTCTCTACAACAGTTTGTACCGAAAGAACGAGCAGACAACCAATTTCTAAGTTTCCAGTTTCAAATATGATTAAAACATTTAAGTGAAATCTGATGCAGACAATCTTAGATTTGTCACATTCACTGAAACGTTTTATACAAGCAACGAAAGTCGCAGAAAGCACCTCGTTTTCCCTTGGAATGCTTTAATCAAATTTTGCTTGTGTACAATAAAATATGTTTGTATAGCCAGGTACACATTTCNAATCAGTATTTTGCCATTATGAAACTGGATACACCTATTTCTATTCTCTACAACAGTTTGTACCGAAAGAACGAGGAGACAACCAATTTTTAAGTTTCCAGTTTCAAATATGATTAAAACATTTAAGTGAAATCTGATGCAGACAATCTTAGATTTGTCACATTCACTGAAACGTTTTATACAAGCAACGAAAGTCGCAGAAAGCACCTTGTTTTCCCTTGGAATGCTTTAATCAAATTTTGCTTGTGTACAATAAAATATGTTTGTATAGCCAGGTACACATTTCTTCAGCATTTTCTTTGCAAAAAAAATATGCAAATATTTGAAAAATATTTACAAAGAACTTGAACCAACAATACCCGGGCAACAAAATTAAGCANAAAAAAAATATGCAAATATTTGAAAAATATTTACAAAGAACTTGAACCAACAATACCCGGGCAACAAAATTAAGCATAAGCACGGCCTGGTCAGGCCATGAGGATACTACATTACCAAACCTCGGTGCAACATTGCCACATTTAAACACTCCAACCTTTTACTAAAGACAGCCATAAACTGGCTCGTGAATGCAACTTTCCAACACACTGTACAAAAAAAAAGTATTTGTTTATAAAATATTAAAGTGAGTGAAGAGGGGTGAAGAGATTTGGGTGACTCTTTACATAGAGGTCTTGAGAACATATGAGGGTGAAGCGAGGTGAGTATGGAGTAGCAGCATAATGCAAGGGCGGGGGAAATGAGAAATCCTGGAGAAAACCTGCCGACCAGCGGCTCAATCCATACAAATGCAGAAATCCAGGGGGGACCCCGCCGGGAACTGAACTCTGTTCGCCTTGGAAGGAGGAAAATAATCTAACCACTACACCACTGTGGCACCATAAAATATTAAATTTTTTTTTGTAAAATTAACATGGTCTACTTTTATCAAGATTTGAAACTAATACTTTCTAAACACTTAAGTCCCTTATTGATGCAATTCACAAAAATCAGTGTGTGCTGGACTGAAATTACTTTTACACACTACTCACTGCATCTATTCCAAGCAAACTGCACTACACTTTCTGGGCTCACCAAAATGTAGGTTTCTTCAATTTTTCCATTCCATGTGGGAGGAAAACATTTCTCCCATAGAAAACTCGGAAAACCCGAATTTATACTTAAGAAAAACCTATCAATTAAGACTTCCATTTTCTGTTGAAGCAACGTATCTTCTCCTCAACTCTGCATGTTGTTCCTTCGCATCTCCTGAGCAATCTGCACAACAAAAAAAAANGAAGCAACGTATCTTCTCCTCAACTCTGCATGTTGTTCCTTCGCATCTCCTGAGCAATCTGCACAACAAAAAAAAACAGATTTACCACAACCCACAACTGATAAGCAGAAATCTCCTGATGTTCAAGTACCATATACACCCAAATCCAACACTACTTTAAAAGTAGGGTTAACTTAAATTCAGACACACCGATTTTTAAGTAACAAATTTTGATGTAATCTTTTTGGATTGTAAAGGTGTCACATGCATAGAGGTTTTCAGTACATGTTTTTAGAATGAGTTTTAGCATAAAATGATGTTGACCTGATCAAAATACCCACATTGCGAGCGCAAAAAAATTAGTGAAAATTATACTTCTAGGCAGTCTCTGGTTTCTGCCTGGGAAGGTTAGGCTATAACCCAAATTATACCATGAAAATCACTGACCATGTGGAAAACAGACCGTTGGATGAGGGAGAGGAAAGCAAAGGAGAGCCAAAGGCTCAAACCATCAAGAGAGGCGTGCCTCAAAATGCTACAGGTGCTTTAAGATTGTCGAATGACCCCAATCCCACACTGGAATTGTTCAGCATTCTAGAAATCTTCCAGCACTACGTAGCATGCATAGTTTCCAAGAAGAAGCAGGCCTCTATCATAAACTACTTCAAGAAATAAGGATGGCCTTGTGCTGACAACGTATGTGAGACTACGTTACTGTACCACTGCAATGTTACTTACAAGATTATGTATGGAATGTGCGCTAAGTGATGGAGAGATTTGGACAGCTCGTAGCATTAAGGTCTTGAGAGCAGATGATAGTGAAGTGAGGTTGAGTATGGAGCAGTGCTGGAATGCAAGGGCACGGGACACAGGAGATCCCCGAGAAAACCCGCCAAACAGCATCACCTGGCAAAATTCCCCTGTGTAAAAATTCTGGAGTGACCCTGCTGGAAATTGAACCTGGTTCACCTTGGTCGGAGGCAAATAGTCTGACCACTATATCCCCACGGCCCCCCCACTGCTAAGTACGCTAGGGCACTGTTGTTTCAAAAATCACATCTGTCAATTCAGCTTCTGCATGCTTGTTTACAATGTTGCAATTCCAATACAGTGTTTAGTTTGAACTGTCACAGTTGTTAATAAACTTTGGTGTGTGTGTGTGTGNCACTGCTAAGTACGCTAGGGCACTGTTGTTTCAAAAATCACATCTGTCAATTCAGCTTCTGCATGCTTGTTTACAATGTTGCAATTCCAATACAGTGTTTAGTTTGAACTGTCACAGTTGTTAATAAACTTTGGTGTGTGTGTGTGTGTGTTTTTTCACTTGTTAGCCATTTCAGTATTGCAGTGTTTTTGAAAATTAGTGATTATTTGATAAGTGCATAGTTCCACTGCACTGTTCAATTNGCCATTTCAGTATTGCAGTGTTTTTGAAAATTAGTGATTATTTGATAAGTGCATAGTTCCACTGCACTGTTCAATTACCAAATGTTTTAACTGTCGCAATGTTAATGAAACTTTGGCATGTTTATTTACACACGTGCTTGCCAACCAGTACTGGAAAAGATGGTACAGTGAATACCTTCAACAGTTACAACCTTGTGGGAAGTGGCAAACTCGGCAACCAGGACTTAATGTGGGAGACCTGCATCCAGGGAAGGATGGCGTTGCCAAAGTGGCAGAACTGCACATGGGAAAGGGGCAGTTAAGTCGGCCAGTAAACAAAGTTGGCAGCTATGTAACTGGTTGCTAAGAGTTTCCCCATAAAAAAAAATTGAACACCATCAACTCACAAGTTACTGTTTAAAAAAATCATGCAAATATAATGTACTGTTCTCGCCTAGTTTGTAAAACCTAGAAAATTTTCTTACTTTATTACCAGCAGTGATTAATGTTTGCCAGTTCTATTCTAACAAAGTGAACTACAGTAAGCAAGCTTGGAATGTTCAATATTTTATGTGCGCGATGTCTTAATTTATCTAGAGAGTTATTTAACAGTCAAATACAGTTAACATCAGCGGATTCTTAAGAGCCGGATCAAGGTTTTTGTCCAAATATAAGTGACAACCCTGTATTAATGCATACATTTCAATTCTGGGTACTATTTGGACATTCTCATAACCAACATAGAAAGGTGTATTCCTCAATAACTGATATCCTGATGTAACACACTTCAAATGGCAGCATTTACTGATCACATTCTGGTAAAGTATGTCAAAATTTACCCCACTTACATGAAATGGGCAACAACGGCATTCATAGAAAATTGAATAAAATTTGACGACTTATACATACCTAGGTTGTTTGCCAAAATTTTCTCAACTTCTGAATTTGCACGTTGCTTCAACTGCCCATCTGGAGTTTTCACAGGAGAAGATTCCCTTGACATTTCTTCACTCTGCAGGAAAATTGAATGGGTGAATTACAAGCACTGTGGACCAAGTGATACTGAATACTTTTATTCTTTCCGGTTCACAATACAATTAAATTTTTTACAAGTATATTTTGGTAACCAATGCTGTATTTCACAAAAAATCAACATTAGAAAAAAATTTTCATATGTTTTTAAATGCATACTATGTATTTACTTTTACCATAAATGATTACTCAGCAATAATCGTTCCAAATTTGTATTACATGCATACTAATATTTGAAATTTCATTCGAATCCCTCACTTCCTGTAATTTTACACTTTCAAAGATTATGCAATAAATTTAACAGCTCTAGGATATAAAATTTTTTACACTCCTCACAGTTTGCAATATTTCCCTTTCGTTCTTTGAAGATAACATAAGCTGTCTGTTTTTCAAATAAATCATATACCACAAACATTTAATAGTGTTATTAATATTAAAGTATTCTAATTTTGATTAAATCAAAATTTTGCTTTTACAATATAACCTATCTATATCAACCCCATTTGAAGTGACCGTCTTTCTATAAAAACTCGTTTTTGGGGAAACGTAAAAAAATTTGGGTGGAAAAAGTTGAAAATTTGCAGGAACTCTCTTTGAAAATTAATTTGTACCACTTTTACTCATCACTGCATGTTGCATTTCTCTTGGCAAGTGTTGTACAGGCCAGGCCAGCACATATAAAAATAGATACCACTCGCCCAGTCCCCCAGCACTAGCCAATACCTATTAATCCTATTAACTCTGGCCACCCTGCACCCCTCAGGCGACCAAAAGTATCCGCGCGCGATGCGACTACATTCAGTATTTGTCCAGTCCATGTGCTCTGCTCGTTTGCCTTGTCACCTTGACTGGGTTATTAAAACTTGGATTTCTCTTACGTTTTGATTACTGTTTGTTGACGAGTTATTACACTTAGTTTTTTTAGACATACCAACAGCTGCGTCGAAGCCTACAAATTGACTCACAAATACAACTCTAGACTGTGATACCATGCAAAGTCTTGACAAGAGCCCAATACATTCTCATTTCCTGTGTGTTGCTTCCGGTCTTCTCCCATCCCCCCTTCCCCTAGTCCATCCTTATACGGGATTCATCCCTTGGGGTTCATCAGACATAACAGACAGACAATTCAGTGCATTCATATAGTCAGCTGAAACCTGAGTTTCAGAAAGTTGTCTTTGTGTGTGATATAAACAACGAAGCTTTGGTTTTGTTTGTCAATACGATGCAAAAATGTATGCAGTATCTAATGTTTCCGTTTTTTGTAATTATTTGGCGACAAAGGAGGCTGCAGATACCCTGCTGTGGTATAATTTTATTTGGAGGATGTCTGTTTGTTGATATAAATTATTGTTTTGTTGAAATATCCTCTGGTTTTTCTGCAAGTGGCCATAAAAAATTGAACATGTGCTCGCAAATAAGTACGCAGCGTCCAATGTTACAGTTTTTGAAATATTTTGGCGACAATGGAGGTTGCAGATACCCTTCTGTGCCATTTTATTCACAAAACGTCTGATTAGTGAATTAAATATACGTTCCATGCAAAAGTCATACTTATTTTATGCCAGAGATGACTGAATATGAGCTTATGATGCTCAGTAAATCCTCACACTACTCAGACGTTTTGGGTGACAAGAGGAGGTTTAAGTATAAGTCTCTCAGGTATTTTTTTTTTGCAGAAGACATCTGCATATTAAAATGAATTTATATATAATTGATATGGATTAAAAATGGTGAGAAAAGTGCAGTGTTGGCAACTGCCAGTAAGAAGTTTTATACATGTAAAATCTTATCAAATTGAATTTTGGTGCACTAATTGTAAAGTTATTTATTTATTTATTTATTNAGTTTTATACATGTAAAATCTTATCAAATTGAATTTTGGTGCACTAATTGTAAAGTTATTTATTTATTTATTTATTTATTATGTCTCATTTTTACATGGTGAAATTAGGCAAATACATTTTCTTACATTTAACCANTTATTTATTTATTTATTTATTATGTCTCATTTTTACATGGTGAAATTAGGCAAATACATTTTCTTACATTTAACCATAGGTGCTGTATTATAAAAAAAGATACAAGATAATTAATAATGTACTTACTTATGAAGTCATTACAAAATGATTGATTTTGGGAATATAAAGTTACCATATAACTATTAATTTACAAATAGTAAAGTTATTAGTAAAATACTGATATATATTATTAAATAATTAAAACATTACTCATTTGATACCGTGAAATTAGTACAAAATGATTAGTGACAAGTACATATTTAATCTTACGAATATTATGAAAATTTAACATAAAGAAAATAACTATCCAAGGTATACAGAAATGGATAATAGTAGCCTTACTGAGACTATTACTAAGACTAAGCACAAGGATTTTCAGATCCTGTGTTGCACGGAGAAAATAATTTCCTAACACGAATTTTAAATGACTGTCGATGTTGCAATTCGGATTTTGTCAGACAACTTATTCCATAAAGTTAATGTTTATTATTGAAAAACAACACAGGTGAAAAATATTTCATTGTTACTTATCAAAGATATTTTTTATAATCTGATTACTGCAAAATACTGTGTGTAATCTCTAGTTTACTTTGATCTCGTCATGTGCTTCTTCCCATGAAAAAAAAAAAAACAACTTGTTATGGCAGAGCACGTACTTTATTTTTGGCAGCCCCCATCCACCAAACTTTATTGTGCTTCACAATTGTCAGGTTACTATGTACTAATAGCCAGAGAATGATTGTTACGTTTCTATCATATCAGATTATATAATTTAAAATAATGGTGTTTGAATATTTAAAACATATTGTAAATGATTTAAGAGTTACGACTTTGGAAGTTGCAAAAGTTGGTGACATGATATGTTGCTGGACAGTTTACTTTTCTCCGCAACAAAATAAATTTAGAATTAGATATTTATTATCTAATTCTAAATTTGTATGTGTTGTATTTTTTACCTACATAACAGTGTGCCAACCAGTACGCAGGATAGCCAAGCCCACGACTAATGTTGTGCCGTGCCGTCAAGCGACACGCCCTATCTTATATACCAGCCAGGGCCCGGTCAGCAGTCGAAAAGATCAGCCAGTTACATTGCTAGTGTGTCTGACAGACACACCAAAAACCTTGCCCGACCGTGACGTCGTCAGCCACCCGACGTAACGGGTCAACGTACAAGATTGGCCAACTTCTTCGAGGCTGAAGGGACTGCCATCTTGCCAAAAGACTGAATGCAAGGTGCAATCACATTCCTTACATACCATACTGAGTTGGAAAAACACGAGGCAGCCAGTGTTACCAACAGCTCTGTTGAGAGGTGTGTGATTGTATTACCATTATCAAGTTAATAAACTGCAGTGACTGCAGTATCAAAAGCTTGTTACTTGCCATTATCAACTCTGCTATGTATCAATCCTGCAGGTATTGGGTTTCATTCCCAGGACTGTGGGCGCACATAGGCCACTATTAACTGCTGGACTGGAAGAACAGAAGAGGCGATTCCAATGTCATGAGAATGACATATTGGCATACCGGTACAAAATTATGTTAAGTGATAGCAAAATTATAATAAGCAACAGGACAATAAGTACTTAACTAACTGCTTGCAGGCAAGAAGTGACATTACTGACTATAAATATGCAAACTCAAGGAAGCATAGAATACGGACGAGACAGGAAGTGGAAATGCATCATGTGGATGGGAGCTTGACAAGCCAACAGCATGTTCTTAAAAATGTAAAAACCAAACATTCTGAGCTTAGTATACACTAGGTTAAACATAACATGATCGTAATTGGCTTAGTGGTAGGCTTAAGATTCAAACAGCCATAAACAGCAACCACATACCTGGAAGTACTTATGCCAGAGGACACAACCATAGACGCACATCACAGAGACGAGCAGCTGAACCAACAGCCAGATGATGATGTTGATGGCTTGTGCCTGCTCAAACAGCTCCGTGCCATTCTTGAGGCACAGTATGGCCTCCGTAACCATGATGGCACCATACACCCAGCACTGGGTCCCCACCCGCTTGCACTGAGTGTCCGTCACGTAACTGTAGTACTGCCTGCGGGAAAACACTAATGCTTATCTCTGCAGCCAGCTCCATACAGCGAACAAGTGCACAGCTTAAACGTTATTCTGAATCTCAAGTGACATGATAGTTTCACCCCCCTTAAGACTCTGTTATGTTTTACATTTTACAAATGCCTTCAAATGCAAATCACCAAATCTGGTAATTGTGAGGTGGCAAGAATCTATTCATAGTTTACAAATTATGCTGCACTAATTAATTCACAATTACAATAGAGCCTCACTCATATTGCAACGTTAGCGCTGTCGCGTTAAGTATTAGCGCCACCTACTTCTGTGGTGTGTACTCTTTGCTTGACTGGGGTGTCCTCCTTTCTCCCCTCTGCTCTGCCTCCCTACCTTTCCCCCTTTTACTCTGCGTGCGTCATTAATTTTGATTGCCAGTGGAAGTTTATTTAAGGCCTCGCACGCTTCGGCTGTCTGTTTTTTCGCATGCCTGCTACCATACGCCGCCTGACCGCTACATAATCTCCGTACTACACTGCACGGCGCAGCCACATTTTTCCTCACCCAGCTGAGGTTAACACCGCAATGATGATATTGAGCTGACAGTTCTACTAGTCCTGCTGAGAGCAATGGGGCACATAAATTGGTGAGTCGTGGAAAACTTTAAAGTTTGTGATAGGTTTTTTTTAATGTTTTATAATTTGTGTGGCATGGTTGAATAGTACCTTGGGTGTGGAGTAGTGCCCTTCCATTTCAAAATTTAGGTTTTGGCCGCCCTTCCAAATTCTGTTTCAGATTAACCATGGTGTCAAGTTCCTGTGTGTTCTTTTTTAACGTGTCGTGATCGTCTTTTCTTCACCGCCCAAGGTTCATTTAAATGCTTGTTCTTACTGTTTCCACGACTGCATCGTTTTAGGGCGTAATTATTTTCAATTGTAAACCATCATGTTTATTGTGATAATTTTTATCGGTTGGAGCTTTGACGGGTCCAGCAAGACCACATCCCACCGTAATTATTTTGAATAGTTTTTTTAAATTGTGTTTTATAGAAACAGAGGCTCTGATGGGCAAACCTTTGCTGCCCTCCTTTCTGTAGTTTTTTATACAATCAAATGGGTGCTAAGAAACACTCTAGATTCGAGAAATAATGTACCTTTTTAAGGCTGTTTTGGTAAAGTAAAGTTTTGGATAATTGTAATTTAATTTCATGTTGAAATGGAGCCAAGGTAAATTTGATATATTGTAAGTGTTTTTCCTTTGGTGCTCCAAGCTAGATGCGTGTTTTATTAGATTCATACTTTGTTTATTAACTGGTTATTTATTGTGATTAATACTCATCAGCTGTGAATTTCACTTTTTTTCTTTTTTTTTTAATGATTACTAGTCATTCATAAAATTGTATTTATTTATAACAAAAAGTGTTTAAACCTTGTTCAGTGTCTTCTGGTTATTTGTGAACTGTCACAAATAATTTCTGCGCAACTCTGATGTTGTCTCTTCACACGCCTGCCTTGTTTGTGTTGCATGAAATGGCCAAGGTGGGTCTCCTGTGTATGCTTAAGAAAGAAGAATTGCTGGCTTTTTGAGTGACCTCGGGTTAGAAACTGACGAGTCCGCGACTGTGGCCAAGTTGCGTCGGGTCGCGGTGGACTTGTGGCGTCAACGGGGTGCAATGGCGCAGCCCTCTCAGCAAGGTTTTATATTTTTTTTACTTTTATAACCTACAATTTTTTTTAGATAGATGTCAGTCTATAAATACCTTAAAATGTGTTTAGCATTACAGTACAATGGCAAGTGCATTAGCTGACAGCATGTTGATAACAAATACAGCCTCCACTTGATGCACCAGCTGATGGCGAAAGGATATATAAACAAAAAATTGACATTGGTGCTACTTTAGTTGAAATGTCAAAATCTCGCCAACGTACATGAGACAGACCATACAGTGACACCCTTTCAAGAAGTCCCCACTTAAGAAGTTCTCTTGTTTAATAAGTTGAATAATTGTGCACCTTGTCCATCTGCCCATGTGTAATTTGACCCTTTAAGTTTTCCTTGTTAATAAGCATAATTTTTTCAGACCCTTCAAAAACATCTTAACTGAGTTTTATTGTAATTTTTAACATGAAAAAGTTACAAATTAACTTCTAAATACAATACAACCTTTTTTATAATGAATTTGAAGGGAACACTTTCCATGTTCTCTATATAGGGAAAACTTCACGCGTACACATGTCTTGAAATAATATACAAAACTGATATATCAAATTTACATATTCATAGGACTTTATTTTCTTAACAACCTGTGGGAAATTTTTTTATAAGTGAAAAATATACTAAAAAATTGAATATATAGACCTAAGTTAAAGTGAAATACATTGTACCCAGTATGGATAGATATTTTTTCAAGGGACCAAAATAAATTACTGATGCATGCTGATCATCATTGACACTTCAACATCTGGCAAAGTAACAAGAATTTTTCGAGAAAGAAAATCTACATTGGGTTTGTGTTATTTAATGATCGGCCGCCCTCCTCTTGAGCGGCGGATACGCAGGCGCACAATGATTTCCACTCCCAACTGTGACATCAGGCATTATGTCTTGCTCGCCGAACGAGTGAGAGAATGGAAAGGCCGCGCGCGGCTGTGAAAATAATCCCTCCCACCCCTTGCTACTTCCGCTGCGACCATCATCAATGTCAAACTGGTAAATTTTTATCTTAGTAGGGTGGAGTTTGGGACAAAAACTACAAACTTTGCTTGAAAAACAGTGGAAGTTGAAAATCTTTTCCACTGAGGCTTTCATTTCCAGATGCACTTGGTTACAGGGGAAAACTTTCAACATCAGCAAAGTCACAGCTCTACAAAAACTCGAAATGGCAATGTTAATTATTTGCAAATTTCTCATAAGATATTCAAAGTTTGAATGCAAATAATTAGTCAATTACAATTAGCACATGCCTAACACATGTACATATAATGAAAATAAAACAGTTTTCACTCCAAGCGCTATAATATACGAGCAATTAAGGTTTCTGCCTGCAACTATTTTAGGCGTTTGAGACTTTGAAACACACGAGCTCTACGGCAGACACTTGCTATTGTCCATTTCATATAAGTGGGGTAAAATTTGACAGACAATGTGACCAACCTACACACTATGTAAACAGTAAATGCTCTAATTTGTAAAGTATTGTATCAGCTGATGAATTGCTGCGGGATGCATGTCAAGTTGGCAATTTTTTTATGACGGCTTTGGAAGAAAATAGTACTCAGAACGGAAAGTTGTAATTAAAAATTTTAATTATATTTACAACATGTATAGTTTAAATTATGTTTTTAAAGTAATATTACATTATTTTTGCTTTCAGTGAATGGACTTTAAAAACATGTTTAGCAATTATGACAGAGCATGTAGACACGTACGAACAGCAAACTTTTCCAGCCAATGGCTAGCCATGTTTACGTTTCCAGTTTTCAGTCCGGTGAACGCAGTTGTGGGTGTGCTTTTTTCTCATCGTGTTTATAAGAGTATCTTGTTGGCATTATTGGAATATTTTATCGTTAGTTAACAATTTTTTTGTTTTCTTCTTTAATTGGCACGTGTTTACCGCTTTGTAAAACTGCTCATTCCGCCATTTTCCTTAACCGCCGTCCGCAATAAAGCGACACAAATATAATTTACGTCTCTAAGTTTAAATTTGTTGGTTTCAAGAAACGTGCGCAGTGTTGATTTTACTGAATGATTCTGCAAATAAATTATTTAATGCTAGTGACGAACAAACATGATTTTAGAGAAGTAAACTTGCAAAGATTCCCATACAAAAACACGTGTTTAAGAGGTTACTATAATTATTGAGATGCACATGGTCTGAAAAAACTCTACTCTTGTAGTGTGGAAATAATATTTGTTTATTTGCCTGTATCATAAATTAAACAAAGTTAACTTTGGTCAAAGTGTGTGTGTATTGCTGCATCTGTACGAATACGAACCGCGACATATGCATCACGTTTTGCTTTTTCAATGAAGCTATAATTTTCAAAGTTACAATAATAATTTGAATGTTATTTCCATACCAGCAAAATTTTCCACTGCTCCATCAAAACAATATGCAACTCAAAATGTCACACACTCGTAAGAATATCAAAACAATGACCCAATGTTTCCTTTTTTCCCTCGAAATAAACAGAACCCCAACAAACTTAACTTGGCAATTACAAAAATAAAACAGGATGGAATGCCAACCTAGCTATAGTATATCCTACATTGATTACTGGATGGAAGTTAGCTAATGTCAGTCTTTCAGTGCCTGCCATGACAGCAGACAAGAGGAAAATGCAAGTGTGCATTGGACTCAAACATTTGTTTACGAAAGTCTTTTTCTTCAGTGACAAAACGCGCTACTTTTATGGAACTGTCAAAATTTACCCCACTTACATGAAGTGGACAATAACTCGCCACTTGCCTCATCACCTATACGCACAAGGTGTTTCACTGGTGTGCAGTCTTTCTGTCGGCAACTTGCCTGAACGTGATAAGAGGCAACCCTACATTTTTATGGAACATTACAGAAACAAAAGTACGATGCATATACAAAGACAACTTTGAAGTTCGTATATAGAAAATTTAGCATCTAAAACTGATTGTAAAACACCTGTTTTAGCCATATTCACGCCCAAAAAAAATTATGCTTGGAGTGAAATTAAGAACATGAAACTTTTCTTTGGTCATGAAACGTTTCTTAAATGCTTTTCATGAGTAGACATTACTACAAAATATTAAACAGATTTTTTTAATCACATGTTATTTACCAAACCTCTGCAATGCACATGCGCCAGCCAGGCAGAGACCCGCCCTTAAAAACGTGGCGGGTTACATGCCACAACATAATCCATGTGGTCAAATGCTGCAAACTAATATGTTTTACACAAGCAGGTAACTGAGTTGGTAGCGGTTCAGTCAGATGGAACACAGCATGTTGGGTTGAACATGTGCATGTCCCAACTTGTAACCAAAATAAACAATTGGATTACCCACCAGTGTGTTTTCAAGTCATTTAGCTGTGTGAGCAAGTGTCACTCAGTCACTCATGTGTTTCATGCAGAGAAATTTATGTGTGTAATTGAAAAACAGCTGATTAAAACTATATATTTGCATACAATTGTATAAAATAAATTTCTATGGATATTATTGGTGATCACAGTATTTTAAATAGGATACATTAGTAGCATGTCTGGTAGATAAGATCAGCTGCACCTCCCAAATGGCAATGCTCTTTTTCCCCTGAAGTTCATTAAACAAAGTATAAAAAAACCATGTGTGTGTGCATGCGACAGTTACTGTTGAGCCGCCCACTGTTTTGTGTATGGCACACTGCATGTCACATTTAAACAGCAGTTTAGTGTCCGTCCACCTATTTTAGCGCCTCAACAGGAAACCCACCACGTGTCTCCCTCCAGGTTTTTAACACTCAATGAAAACATTTTATCGTCTAAATTTTTTGTGGCAGATTTGTTGCTATTCAAGCAAGGAATATTGGTTTCCTAATACCGTACTGTTAAAAAAAAAAACTAAAATAAATTAGTGTACAGCAATTTAGTGCCAATGCGGGAATACGTTTTAAAAAAAACACAGCTGTTTACGGTAAAATACAAGTTTTGTTTTGGGAAACGAGACAGTGATTTGTGGCCAGCCCTGTACTGTAATTTTGCTGTTAACCACTCGCCCTAATAACATCTGTGCGAACGGCTGCCATTTTCTGAGACTTAGCTGACTTGTGGTATGTTGAACCACTGGCCTACAGTACATAATTTACACCGGAACAAAAAAAGGGAAGCCAGTGACGGCATTGTGAGACAAAACCACCTCAGGCCACAAAAGCCTATTTTGGTAATACTGCACAAAGTTTTCACCTCATCTACTGCCCTAGTAACCTTCGCAGTGATGGGGAAAAAACCTACCTGGATATAAACATGAAATTAATATTTTCTCACACCAGTGTCAAAGAAAGATCATCTTTATTCACCGTTTCAGCAGTTCAGCTTAGTGTTTATGTGGTCTATGGGTTACTGAACCCTGGTGCATTATGACAGACTGCTGGCAGGTCTGCATGAGTGAACACTGGTGATACTTCATGGAAGGGACAACAAGGTCTCTATTTTTATATCTTTCTCTCTTTTGGAGTTGTACAGCAGTGGCAAAGAGAGTCACAATGGCTGACAAACAAAATAAATGCAACAAACTTATTTTTCAGCCTATTTATTTCCTTCAAATTTTTTCCATTGTTTAACCAAATTTTTATGGTTATTTAAAAAAAGGATTTTTATTTTGAAGGAATTATTATTGGAGGCATTTTTTTTCGATATTTGACTGTAATGATCTAAAAATTATAAAAAGCCATTTGTGACCTAGGCTCAACAAGTCACTAATGAAGTTAAGAACATGTAAAAGGCTAGTCTTTTGGAACTCTGCGACATCATAGAGGGAGATAATTTAGGGAAGTCAGGATTTGCATAACATGAGAAATTCTAGCATGCAATAAATTTAGTTTATATACAGAGAAAATGTTCAACACATTTAACATTTGCAATCAACCTGTGTTTACCACCTAATCAAAGCATGTCCTTTTATCTATGCCACCAAGCAGCAACTTATTTTTACAATAGGAACAATAGTGCTTCTCATGGCTTACACTACTTATGTAAAACCAATATTATCCTTACCTAACAGACGGTGCAACAATGACACCAATCAGCACCAGTCTGAGTACAACAATAGGGTGCGAGGGAGGCATCTCGAAGATGTGTTTGAGGAAGAAGGTGTTGAGCTCTGAAACCTGCCAGAATATGACCATCTGGCAGAGAGCAAAGAAGCGCATGTAGGTACAGGTTGGGTCAAGCCACCTCACGTGCGTCCAGCTGCCTGGGGTGAACTGCAGGACAGCACGCTTTATCTTCCCCGAGGTCGAGTGAATGTCCCTGTCATCCACACAGAGGACGCAACTCAGTACACAAGGCAGACAAGCTGCAATCAATGACAAGGCGGCAACAAAAAATACACTTCTAAATTCCCTGATATTTCCAAGTGTTCCAGAAATTCTGATACATGTTTTAATAAAAATGGAAGGAAAAACTTGCCTGAACATGAACATGTCAGTTTTCTTTTAATATAAAAGGCTATTATATTTTTTAAACTGAAACACAATAGTAAACTATACTTTTTGGCTTGTGGTACAATTTTTGTTACTTCTCACGAGAATTAAAAGATTTAAGTTCTGGCAATGCAGCATCCATTTGTCATAACACACTCATTAATAAGACTGTTTTTAATATTTCATATTACATAATCAATGGACACTGATGATGGGACATGAAATGTGATACACATCTAGATTAAAGAAAAATAATTTTGTACACTTACACCAAGCCATACCAATAAAATGCAGACACAAAAAAATTATGATATTAGAAAATTCCATGATGTTCTAAATTGCCCTGATTTTTGTGAAATTTTCCAGGTATCATGAATTCCCTGATATTTCCATATTTTTCAAGTATGTGGCCACCCTGAATAAGCTACCTTAATCTTACATATGCGACCAGGAGGTAAGATGAACATTTTACCTGATGCTGACCCACTTGTATTCCCTCATCTCCAGAGTTTTGCATATTTTCAATCCAACCCAGATACCCAAGCCATTGCACACCAAGATGTCCAATATAAGAGTATCCCACCAACATTCAATAAAGTTAGGAAGAAGGTGGGCAAATGCTACCTGAAAATAAAAATACCTCCTCATTACTGTGTTTCATCAATATTTGAACTTCAAACTTTTAGCAGCAACCAAACAATGGGGCAAATTAATCACCTGAGACAGTAAAAGCAAACAGAACATCATACAAATAGGTTATGAGTTACTTTCACTACATGCATATCTTACAGCAAGGTACATAGGACTCCCTTCAGAAAATACTGCAAACGAACATGAACTCCTTTATGAAGATATGTGACTGATATACTAAAATAAACTCCATTATAAAAAAAAACCTTGTCATAGAAATCTAAGAAAACGTACTGTCACACCCACTTTTTTACATTTATTTTAAAATTATTATCTTGTCAAATTTTGTCTAAGTTTGTTGGAGCATAGTGGGGTCATGGTCCACTAGTCTTGAACCTTTAGGATTTACTAGCTTATGGGAATGTATATGCCTTGGAAATAAAATAGTAATATAAGTATAATAATTTAAATTGTGTTTTAGAAAAGTGATATTTTAAAGAGATAATAATTTTGAGTGCTGTTCAGGGCACTGATATAAATGTGTGTAATGTAGAGCAAAGCTTCGTTAGATGCTGCAGTACTTTCTCCTGGCACCAATGACTCTTAGCAGCTTCTTTGAAAATGCAGACAAAGCAAACCCTCTCAATAAACAAACTTTACACGAAATGCTTNATAATTTTGAGTGCTGTTCAGGGCACTGATATAAATGTGTGTAATGTAGAGCAAAGCTTCGTTAGATGCTGCAGTACTTTCAATGACTCTTAGCAGCTTCTTTGAAAATGCAGACAAAGCAAACCCTCTCAATAAACAAACTTTACACGAAATGCTTCTGGACCAAAATAATATATTTCTGATTTGAAAGTTCAGATTCCAACAAGGTATGTGATGTTTTAATGAATAGCAATTCAACCTTGGTTCAAAGTAGACACAAATTACTGAAACTGGAAAGAAACACCTACTGTAAAACTTCAAAAACATACATGAACCAACAAGGACAAAACAAATTTTCACATAATATGTATTAAAATGAAACTGGAAATGTGGAAATGCACAACTTACCTTGTCAAATCTACATAAAATACACAGAATACCACTAAATGAATAGTGAGTTTTGTTAAGATCAATCTGAGGTAGGAAATTATGCTTGTAAAATTAAAAAAAATTTACAACTGAAAAATTAGGAAAATTAATAAAATTCTGTTGTCAGTGAAAATTAATTCGTTTCAAAGAGATTCAAACTAAATCACCTCGCTTCAAACAATCTACCAAATTATCAAATTACCTCCCTAGTAGTATGATTGGCAGTCATAATCAAATTAAGTAAAATTTTAGAAGAGCAATATGTCGGACTGCTCTAAATGGCAATCTTATTGAGTGTGTCCGAGGTTCACACAAGGATACTAACAATCACTGGATAAATTACTAAGATACCTAACACTTCCCGAGACTTCAAACTTAAGTCGCACTGCTAATCTGCAACGCATTAATTACATATAGTATGCAAGGAGAAATAAAGTTTTCAAACACTCACAAAGATAAATTACCTCTAGCCGAGATTTTCAGAGTTTAAAAATAAACAATATCATTAAGGTGCAGAAATGTCTAAAATAAAGTAATAAATTTAGTCGGGATGATCCTGAATATAACAAATCTAGCTAAAATTCAGCAGGGGATTCAAAATAAAATCTACACAATCAAAAATTATTAGCAAGCATTCTGTAAACAAATATTATAAACCACATTAAAATGCTGGTACCTCTACAAAAGTGCCATCTGGGTGGAGGCAAATTTTCCGCGTTCAAGGCCTAAAAGCGTGGGAGCACTAACGACAGTCTAGGTACTTACATGAAATGTCTGGGTGCCTTTACGGGCAAGGCACTGAAATGACCTGCAGTCTCCTGCTCTCTCAACTAGCCTTATAGGACTTTCAGTAGAGACACTATTGTTTGATGATGTAATAAAAGACGAGGGTGTGCTGCATGGCCCTATGCTATGGTCCATACGGTATAAGAAGGCCACTTTCTGACAGTCAGTGAGTGGCAACTTTACGTATACGAAACAAACAAAGCGCCATTTACAAAATCCTGTATCAGCTGATGCATGAACGAACAAAAGTTAAAATTACGTTGGCTATTCTGAGTGCACCGCCGATGCACATCACAAAAGCAGGAAATACGCGAATAAGAAAGAGTTCTTACATTTATTAATGCATTTTATTTTACAAGGACACAAAACAATGGTTGTTAGTGTTAAAAACTAAACTTCGTGATAATGTAGTTAAGTATAGGTGTTCAAAATGAAATGTACAATAGAACGATACGACACAGAAAAGTTTTCTGAAGTTGTGCTAACTTCAGAAAGTTTTTTCACGTCGTATCATCCCTCTCCAACCTCGCTTTCAACACGTCCTTGATATTAATTCGAAAAGCATATAGAAATATTGCATAATATTGTTGAATTATTTTTTCTAATAATTTGACGAAACGACACGAATTTGAAATATATTTCCAGCCCGTAATCTAAGAACAATCAACTTAAAATAATACGCTATCTGTTATCCAAAAACAGCGGCTCAAACTTCGCCNGCAATCTCTCGGATATTATGCAAGGTATTACCAGCTAGAAATGAACCTCTTTCCTGCGCGATAAATAACGAATTTACAAACAAATGCCAATAGTTATATTTTTTCCACGAACTCCGCATAATTTTTAATAAACATATATTTCATGTACAACGATTTGGAGTAGAAGTCATTTATATTCGGCCGGTAATCGTTCGTCTACGTAAATTATACGCCATATTGTTCTCATGAAACCCATCTCCTTGTTTGTAGAAAGTGAGACGCGTGAATAGTTTTTAAGCAATTCTAATGTTATTCCACGTCACATATTTCCAACTCGAATATATTAGCTATAACGCCCAAAGTGTGATAATAGATACAACAGACCGTCTCGCAAATGTTAACCCAAATTCACTATCTCGGACCAACATTTTATATTTTTACTTTTATAACATATTAATTTTTTTTAGACAGATGTCAGTCTTAAAGTATCTTAAAATTTGTTTAGCATACAGTACAATGGCAAGTGGNACGAACTCCGCATAATTTTTAATAAAAATATATTTCATGTACAACGATTTGGAGTAGAAGTCATTTATATTCGGCAGGTAATCGTTCGTCTACGTAAATTATACGCCATGTTCTCTCGAAACCCATCTCCTTGTTTCCGTAGGAAGTGAGACACGCTGAATCGTTTTTAAGCAATTCTAACGTTATTCCACGTCACATATTTCCAACTCGAATATATTAGCTATAACGTCCAAAGTGTGATAATAGATACAACAGACCGTCTCGCAAATGTTAACCCAAATTCACTATCTCGGACAAATTAAAAAAGAGTTAGCAAATATTTAATTATTTGCAACATTTTATATTTTTACTTGTATAACCTACTTATTTTTTTAGACAGATGTCAGTCTTAAAGTATCTTAAAATTTGTTTAGCATAACAGTACAATGGCAAGTGGATTAGCTGACAGCGTGTTGATAAAAAATACAGCCCCGACTTGACGGACCAGCTGATGGCGGAAGGATACATAGTCACATGTAGTCAGACGTAAACAGTGGCGCTACTTTCCCAGACCTGTCAGAAAATGGCCTTCTTATACAGTATGGACTATATGTTAAGTAGCCTATAGCCCGTACCAGTTGCAGTTTTAAAATATGTCACTCTTATTGCTCTGGTTTTAAATATTTGAATTCAGTATAATGTCTGTGAAAATAATTGCAAGTAATATTATAACTGTCTGATTACATTTTGTATATAATTGATTATTAATTGAGTTCTACTTGTCTGGTATTTATTTATCACGTAACTCATTATGGTAAATGTTTTCTATATTTTGGTTTAATGATTTACTAAAGTTTGTATAGTGTGTTATTTATATATTTGAGTTTATTTAATCACTGTTTGTCACTATATTACAGTTTAAATATTTTTCTTGTTGCTTTGGTTTCAATTCAGTTTCGTTTTGTACTTTGAAAGTTATAATATTGTTAGTTGCCTGATGACTTGCATGTCGTGTGATTGTTTCTCTGCCAGCCGATGTGCATTGCAGCGTTGCAAATTCCTTTGGTTGTTGCCTTCTGAGGCTCACCTCCCACTTACCTCATGCAGCCTGCAGTTCTTGTCATTTTCCTGCCATATCCTGGCAGCACGTGATTTTACCAAAAAAAAAATATATATATAATAATAATGGTTTTCTGTTTACACGATTATTTTCCCCATCTCTGTGTGTCTGGGCACAATTAGTCTCTTCTGGTCAGCCCGCAACATCCATCTTTGTGAATCTAACCTTTTCATTCGTCTTTTGTTTGACACGTCTGCATTCTTCACATAATGTTCATTCAAACACTTTTCATCTAGGCACGTTGCCAGCATGTTGTANTGTTTGACACGTCTGCATTCTTCACATAATGTTCATTCAAACACTTTTCATCTAGGCACGTTGCCAGCATGTTGTGTTCGTGCTGCGCTGTGGCCGTGATGGCGTTTTCCAGCACTTAANCCATCTTTGTGAATCTAACCTTTTCATTCGTCTTTTGTTTGACACGTCTGCATTCTTCACATAATGTTCATTCAAACACTTTTCATCTAGGCACGTTGCCAGCATGTTGTATTCGTGCTGCGCTGTGGCCGTGATAGCATTTTCCAGCACTTCAGTGCATACTATATTATGTTGTTGTAGTTCTTTGCCATCATGTAGATAGTACTAGACCTGGTTGGTTGTGTTCTCTTTTGTCAAATAGACATGTAGATTGCCACATGAGTCACTGCTTGCACCGGAAACGGCCATCACCAGCCAGCCATGCAACAAACATGGAGGCAAGTGGATGTGTTTCGCACCAATATGAATAGTTTTATCATCCAGTGATGGATGTTGCATCAGTTTTAGTTACAGTTCACTTGTGAAGCATGCAACATTTGTGGTCCTCTAGGCCGGATTCGTTCGGGTATTTGATCGCGCATGTTTTGTTTCAATTTCTGTAAGGACATAGGTTGCTTGTGTCGTGCACACTTGTTTCTGCACTTGTGTGTTGCCGTTTTTGGTGATTTCGGGAAGCGTGTTGCATCTTGTGTTTCAGCACACACAATTTTCATCACGGCACGCCTTGGATACGTTGCTCAATGAAGATTGCAAGTTTTGACACGTTCATGAGGACAGTCTCATCGTTGGAATTGCTGCTTTCCATTGCTTGTCCTTTGTCTAGTTGCTGTTTTCTTTGTCTAGTTCCACCTAATTTGGTATCACATTTCATGCTAGTGTTGAGGTTAGGTTGTTGTGTATTGTAATATTACTCATTTTAGTCAGTGTTCTCATAAAACATAAAAACAACAGACGTACCTTTAGCACAGGTGTGACTTCAGTTTAACAGAAAGTCGCATCAAGCGAGCAAGTGATCTCGCTCAGTCTGTCTCTTCTGACGAGACCAAACGAGCACTGTTAATGGTGAGGGATCTTCCAAAACTCTGCGACCATTTTTATGCAGATTACGTTACCATTGAGACGGCAGCTGACGCTGATAAAGATTTTGATTTTGAGGTTCATGCTGCACATATGACGAATTTTGAAGATAAATATTTTGTGATTATGACTGTCGAGAATTCACTTACTAAGGTCAAGGACGCAGCAGAATCATCAACCAGTCAGAGGGGTGGGTGGCTTTACCAAAAATTTCCCTACCTAGTTTCAATGGAGATCCTAAACAACAATGGTCCAACTTTTCGAACCTATTTTCTGCGCCTGTTATTAACAACACTGACATTTCACCAGTACAACAATTGGCATATCTGAGAACTTTGCTTTGGAATGAGCCCCTAGGGATGATCCAATCGCTACCTCTGTCTGCCTCAAATTTTACTGTGGCGTGGGATTTGATAAGTCGTGATGAAAACAAATGCCTTATCGTGGGCATGCATGTCGATGCTCTAATGCAGGCACCTGCGGCCACTGTTGAGTCCTTATTCCTTGCGCCAGCTACTTCAAGTTATCGCAGAGAATGTGTCAGCTTTTAAAGCCCTTGACGTTCCTGTCGCTCAGCGGGACCAATTACTCCTTCCTATCGTTTCGAGACGTTTGGACTCTGACCTACAGACTCTGTGGGAAATGACCTTGGTCAATGACGTTCCCACATTAAGCAAATTTTTGGCCTTTCTAGAAAAGCATTATAAGGAATGTGATGCTGTAAGTGGAGCCAAGCCCAAGAGTGCCAGTGCATCTTCTTTGTTCAAAGCCAAGTCTCAGTCATCGACCAAGTGGATTATTAGTCACTGGCAAACATCCAAGTGTTTGATGAGTTCACTGGTAGTATGCTGCTTGTGCAAGGGCCCTCACAGCCTGTACAAATGTCCACAGTTTGTTGATCACCCTCCAGAAGATTGATATAAGGTAGCTAAGGAGCACAGGCTATGTCTCAATTGTCTTGTAGAGACCCATCAATCGAAAAAGTGCCCATCACGGTCCTCTAGTAGTGTTTGTGGTTATAGACAAATTCATTACCACACTTAGAAAAGTCTACTATTACTCAGAAACCTGATGATGTAGATGCTAGTCCCACCCCACAAAATATAGAAACCAGCCCTATTGTGTCAGCTGTTACTCCTGTCACAAATCTGGTAATGAAAACTGTTTTGTTGTCAACAGCTCAGGTCCATGTGTTCAGTGCCTCTGGAGTTTGTGCCTTACTGGATACAGCTAGCCAGGTCAGTTTTATAACCGAATACTGTTTTCAGAAGTTGGAGTTACCTCGTGCCAAGACCCCCGACCTAGCAGTGCAGGGGCTGTCAAACACACCTGTAAATGTTGACAGAGGCCTTATTCTCTAACTTTTCGCTGTCTTTATATAAAGAAATTTACAGCTTAAGTATCTTTATGAAGCAAAATGATATTGTGTAACCCAATATGTCACAGTGATGGTCTTTTGAACGCATCGTAACCGTCTTTATATAAAAACCAGTCAACAAGGTGTCTTTAAGAACACAAGTGGAAAGAAAATGGCCGACATATTGAGGTTTATTCTACAACTATGTCTTACAGAAAAGAAAATGTTTTAAAATGCCCTAAACAAGAGAAACATTACATTGTGTTATATTTCCGCACGAACAGTGTCTGGAATACATTTAAGGAGTATATTTTATAATTTGCTAGTGATACTCTTGCTTTAACGTAGCTAAAAAGTGATGGATTTTGGCTACGGGTCAGTGCGGTTATCTCGTGATGCTAAAAATGAACTAGTATACTTAATTTCATATAAGTTGGCCAGATTCGGAGAGTCAGTGAGTGGCAACTTGTCGTATTCCAAACAAACAACGTGCCATTTACAAAACCTGTATCAGCTGATGTATGAACGAACGAAAATTAATATTACGTTGGCTATTCTGAGTGCACTGCCGGCGCACATCAGGCAAGCTGGAAATACGCGGATAAGAATGAGTTCCTAGATTCATTAATACATTTTATTTTACGTGGTCATAAAACAGCGGTTTTTAGTGTTAGAAACTAAACTTCGTACTAAAGTAGAAATGCATAAGTGTTCAAAATTAAAGGTACATTAAAACAATCTGTATCCAAACAAAACGCAATTTCAAAATTTTTTTTCACGTCTTATACCCTCCTCTCCAACCCAGATTTTGTTATGTGTTTGATATTAATTCCAAAAGCATACAGAAATATTGCATAATATTGTTGAATTATTATTTCTAATAATTTGATGAAATATATTTCAAATTTGTGTCGTTCCGAGCCAGTAATAAAAGAACAGTCAACTTTACAAAGACGGTACCTCTTGAGAAAAAAATGTGGCTTAGACCACGCGCTGAAATGTTGTGCACACCATCTGTGGAATACTTTTCGAAGCGTTACAAGCTAGAAGAGAGTAGCGTTCGTTTGCTTTATATAATACATTTACGAACAGATACCAATCATTAGTTTTATTTTTCGCGAGATCTGCATAATTTTTAAAGTAACATATGTTTTGTGAACAGCGATTTTGAGTACTTATTTATATTCGGCAGGTAATCGTTTGTCTATAAATTATACGCCATATTGTTCTTGTACCACATTTCCTTGTTTCCGAAAAGTGGGACACGAGTGAATAGTTTTTAAACAATTCTAACGTTATTCCACGTCACATATTTCCAACTCATATATATTAGCTATAACGTTCAAAGTGTGATAATAGCTACAACTATCGTCTTGCAAATGTTAACCCAAATTCACTGTCTATGACAAGTTAAAAAGAGTTAGCAAATATTTGATTTTTTGCAAGGTTTTATATTTTTACTTTTATAACCTACTAATTTTTTTTATACAGAAGTCAGTATAAAATATTGTTTAGCATTACATTTTTTTGTAGTTAATAAATTTTTAATTAATTATTTATATTTTTGCCCTTTAACATAACAATTTACTGATTAATGATTTATGTACACATTACTATTACTAATATACAATCGCAGCTACGTATTTCTGAGTAGCAAGTTTGCCTAAAACGTCCCAAGAACAGTACATTGACAAGGGGATGGGCTGATGACAGCATGAAAATAAACAACATCGTTGCCATGTGGCCAATCTGCTGATGGTGGAAGGATACGTAGTCAGATGTAAACAGTGGTGCTACTTTCACAGACCTGTCAGAATCTGGCCAACTTACATGGTACAGAGTATACCACAGGAAATCTTGTATCCATACAAAGAAGTAAATTTATTTTATAAGTATTATTCGAAAATGTATTAACAAATGAATCTCACTTATGATTAAAAATTCACTATTAAAACAAAATTTGTGACAATGCATTTTGTAATAATGGAAAAAAATATAATTCAACAAACAGATAGTTGATTTCAGAACACAGCCCGCTGAGTTGCCATACGTACATCTTACCATAAAGATATCAATAAAGATATGGCTTACAGAATACCACAAAAAGACGCTTACGAGTAACCAATGTTATGACCCTCTTTATGATAAAGACGATCACGTTGACTGTCCTTAAGAAAGCTCAAGTTAGAGAATATGGGCCCAATTGTCATTGCTCTGCGTGAAGGGGATCTTCATTTTGCTATACATGCTTTTGTTCTCCCAAGGATAACAAATCAGTTGCCAAGTGCAGAGCTCTCTCAGGAAGTGCACAAGGCCGTGGCCAACCTCATATTAGCTGACTCAACATTTGACATTTGCTAATCAGTGCTGACCTATTCCTTTATCTTCTAAAAGGTCGTAAATGTGAGGGAAATCCAACAGCTGTAGAGTGTGTCCCATGTGTTTGATTTTGATGGGGCCTGTTGAGCAAAGGTGTTCTCCTGCGGGCTGAATCATTTTGTGTTTCTCTACTTACCATCCCAACGTTGCCCGAGATAATGAAACATTTCTGGGAGATAGAAGAAATTCCTCCGAATAAACATTTGTCTAAGGACATACAGTACTTTGTGCAAACACATTCCAGGGACAGTACAAGCAGGTAGACTGTGTCATTGCCCTTTCGTTCAACACCCACATTCTATGTAAGCAGACCGCAAGCTATCAATCATCTTCTTCGTGTAGAAGCCCATTTGCAGAAAGACCCTCAATTGAAACAATCATATTCTGATTTCATGGAGGATTATTTAATCAGGGGACATATGGAAGAAATTTCACCAACCCAAGCTACCACAGCCTCACCAATGTATTATTTGCCGCATCACTGTGTGGTCAAACCAGAGAGCACCACCACAAATCTTAGGGTAGTGTTTTATGCATCTTCGAAGGGATTGGTGGATAACTTGCTCAATTATGTCCTATTGACAGGTCCCAAACTTCAGAAAGACATTGTAAGTGTTCTGATGTCATTCCAAATACATAAGGTCCTTCTCAGCAGATATCAGACAAAAGTATCGCCAGATTCAGATTAATCCTCAGGATTGAGATTTCCAACTTTTTGTGTGGCAGTTTTATGACGATGGTCCCACTTGTGATTTCAGATTGAAAACTGTGATGTATGAGGTTGCTACAGCAATGTACCTAGACCTTCGTACTTTGCAGCCGTTAGCTGAGGAGAGAGAATTTTCCTTTGGCAGTGCATCCCAGAAACAGTCAGTTCATCTTGGGCAGCTTGCCTTAGCACCTCCTAGGGCTGAAGCTCCTTGCCTACTTCTCCTGCTGAGGAACATCCCCTGAAGAACTGTCCCGTCGCTTTCCAGCGGCCACCTACTTTAGTCGCTTTTCATTGGCCACCTACTAGTCGCCTTTCAGCGGCAACCTACCAGTTGCAGAACCCTGCTTTCTGCACATCAACACTAAGTACCGATGAGTCATCAAGCATTCGTGGCTTTTGACATCTGCCAACACCACACCTAACCCCATCAAGCGAAGTGGTACCCCGAGTCCCTTCAGGACATACAGTATGCTCTAGCTAAGACTTGTAATTTTACGTAAACATTCAAACCAGTGCTCTAGCATTCTGACAGCCACCTTCACCTGTCTGTTAACTTCCGTATGGCAATCAGGTGCTGGACGACTGGCGAAGTTAGGAGAGAGTATGGACCACCGTGTTTATTCTCTCGATAATAAATATGTAATGCATTAACCACTGTGTGTAATTTCTTAGAGTGAACTCTGTATCCTACTGACGATCCTGGGGCCACATTGCTGAGCGGTTAGCTTGCTCGCCTACCACCAAGGCAAACCAGGTTCTATCCCTGGCCGGGTCACTCACAGATTTTCGCATGTGGCAATTGTGCCGCTGCTCGGCTGGTTTTCTCAGGGATCTCCCATTTCCACGTCCTTTCATTCAGACGCTGCTCCATACTCACCTTTATCACCCTCATCGGCTCTCAAGACCTCACTGTTAAGAGCAGCCAGAATCTATTCACTCACTCATTCTAGTAAGCATCACTCCTCAAGGGTACAGCAGAAGACTGCTGCATCAACAACATTTTCCAATCATAGAGTAGGACCACGGACTGTCCCATAGCAGAGGATAGTGCGTGTGTCAATAAAACACACATCTTCATAGGCCACCCATACTGCGGACGAGGTACAGCAAGGTACCTGGTGCATAGTACTGTAGAGCCCCTTACTAGGAACACTACACGATGAAGCATTTAGGGCACCTAAGTCGGTTAACCAACTCTATCCATCATATATAAATCAGCCAGGCAGAGTGACAGGCCTGATGAAGTGTGACCTAACCACCTCTGAGCAGTTATTAACTAGGGAACTGTCTCCTGCCTCGCCTTTGGGTGAAACAAAATGTAGTACCTACCCGTCTATGCCGTTCACCTACAGAAGGGGTAAGCAGTGAGGCGAGCATAAGGCCACAGCTATCCACTCTGCTGGCCAGCCACTGGATAACTGACCAGATCCCAACCTAACTTGCACTTCACTCAAAGAGCAAACCCAAGTGCCAGCTACTTCAAACACATCCACACTAACAGCTGCACTCGCCAAGGATGATTTTGGCCTGACACCCACTGGAACCTTGCTCCTGTATAACCGTGTTACGTAATAATGTAGCTGTCCTGTCAAAATGAAAAGAAATTGTAATTGTAAGTCAATTAATTAATCTCTCTTCTATTCTGACAAAAGGCATATCAATTTTGTCATGAAAGACCTTAAAGAACTTTAAGCTGCTAAACTTTTAATACAAGTTTGAATTATGAATTGTCTCAATTAATTTGTCAGTTATTCACTTTCTAAATAATTATATATTAAAGATTGTTTACGTTTTGAAAGAATAGAAAACAAAAAAGAAAAACAAAAGATTTAGTAATGCATAACCGCAAGTCACGCCTTTTTATTTATTGGCAATTTAGTCTTCCTCTGGGCCTATGTTTTGTTTTTATACAAGAAAGTCTTGTGTATATATTTTATTTGATTCTCTCTTTTGTGCGAAGGACTCAATGCATTTCTTTTCTGATTGAAATTGATATATTTTTTTATGATCTTTTGGATGTACATGGGGGAACACCAAAATCTTCATACCTAAAAATGATGTTATAATACTCATTTAGCCCTTTTTCACTTTAAAAGAAATACACAGTTGAGAAGGAAAAATAAAACAAACACTTGTATTTTGAAAAGAGAAATTTCTTAAATGCTATTCATAAGGGGAAACAACACAAAATACTGAAAAAAATTTTNTTTTTTTATGATCTTTTGGATGTACATGGGGGAACACCAAAATCTTCATACCTAAAAATGATGTTATAATACTCATATTAGCCCTTTTTCACTTTAAAAGAAATACACAGTTGAGAAGGAAAAATAAAACAAACACTTGTATTTTGAAAAGAGAAATTTCTTAAATGCTATTCATAAGGGGAAACAACACAAAATACTGAAAAAAAATGTTTAATGACAGTTGTATGACTGTAGCTGGGTGCTCAATTTGGGAGCCTGTGCAATAATGCTGCTAAGGGCATTTTGTAATTGGGACATGAAAAGCACTGGGTGTGTTTTTTAGAAGTGAGTTGCAGAATGTTGGCAAAGACATTTTTCTGATCGCTGGTGTCTTCTTTACAATGTCTGCTTTCCAGTGGCCGGGACCTGCAAGTGCTCTATGTTAAAGAACCTCAGAGGCCTCCTTCACTGTTTAGCATAGCTTGCTGTGTTTTTCAGTGGCGGTGGTTTCAAAATAAGGGAGGCATGCACCTCATACGGGTTGATCTTGGAGTCTGTCCTGTATACATCTGGTTCAAAATGTAGTAGCGCAGGAACATGCAAGCCCTCTCAAGGCTCTGGCCTTTAAAGGAGGAATCCAAATTTAAATTAAGATGTGTACCTGACAGTAGGTATGGGTAGTTCAAAGATTTCACTGGAAATTTTCCTTTTGAAACTTTCAAAAATGGAACATTTCAACCCCATGTGGAAACTTTGAGAAACATTGCCTTTTCCACCAATGTTATCAGTATGTCGGGGTTCACTCATGAAATAACTGCAGAGTAAACAACATTCGGTTCCCTTATTAACTTTAATTTTACTACACTTGCAAACCTAATCACCCTTATTTTTGTTCTGTGGAAACAAACACGTTTTTATCACCCCCCCCCCCCTCCTTTTATGTCACAAAATAAGCATGGTTAGATATTTTAACCTAAGACATTAATTTAAAAACACTCATTATTTTTATTTCATAATCTCCACCTAACTGACCAATAAGATAAAATGCTTCCTGGTTTACTATTAAAGTAAATTATCCTGTAGTATTTAAGCATGTCACCATTCACCCAACATGAGGTACCGTATATTGTTTACACATCCTGCACTTGATAGAAAGGTCTCTGACATAACCCCTGCTGCTACTGAGAAATCTTTCAGCACCCTTGGTAGGATACACACAAAGCTAAGGAAATTGTATACAACTATACGAGTAGGTAAAGTAACATTCATTGTGCACAATTGGAAACTGTGTCACCACATAGTGAAGGAGCAGGACTCCGAAGGATTTGAAAGAAAAGGTTCCCTTACAGTTTCTCTGGAGAATGAAAACCGCAGAAGGAAAATCTACCTATATTGAAATCCAAATGGGAAAATAATGCACAGAATGTGTCGGGAGAGTCAGAAGAGTCCATTATCAATCCACAAAGGAGTGGAGTTGTTCAGTTCAGAAGTGGCAGCGGCAGAGTACGGTTAGGCGAGAGATGCTCCGCGCATGCATATACCTGTCGAAAAAATGTTAAGTCGCATCAACTGTAAAAAGTGATGCTATCAGTTTAGTACGCACAGTGCCAGCAGTGTCATGCGTTCAGGAACGCCCTTCCTTGCACTGCCTCCCATAAGTTCCCTCCCTGAAAGCTTCACTAAGATTATTTTCCGATTCAAACTTTACCTTAAAATGTTTCTACAGGAAAAATACAGTGCAGTTTGTTCCGACAGCAACATAGATGATATGCTGTAGCTAAAACAGTGCTTTTATAAGAGGAAAAAGGATTTAAATTATTTCCAAGACTTATATGTAAATTGTGTGCAAGATATATTATCATTATGTATATGCATATATTTTCAATGAAAAATTTTTGATGTATAAATTTTGGACATTTACACACCTTTACTGTCAGTAGAATGTTTTGTGAAAATTAGCGATAAGAAGTGGCTAGTTGATGTCAGGTATTATCAACAAAAAACTCAACTAAATAGCTGTATTATTAAAAGAATATAAGTACAGTAAAACACTGTTTTTGACAATCTGTAGGAACATGTGTGTTACAACAGATAAAATATTTACTTATTAATATACCACACAACCTACATTAGAAATTGATATATTTTACTAATATGTACATAATTTCATATTTTCAGTATTCTAAAAAATTCTAAATTTCAAATTAAAAATTACGACATTAAATTAAATTTCCTAATTTGCAACCAAAATTAGAGCAATTATGACAATCATTGTTTACATTTAAACATATTCAATCAAAGGGCAGATTTTAAAAAAAAATCAGACTGAGTACAGGATGAAGACGAGTGAACTGGTAGATGAATTGATTGCTATTGTAATTAATGTGGCACAAAAAGTAATCAACTATAAATTTGTACAAATAAATGCATAATATTTACACATCTGTGGGAGACAGTAACACTGCATAAATGGGAGCTAAATTTGGGAGAGAAATGCAAAAATTCTTGGGTTTTATGTTGAACAACTATGCGTGTATATGGAAGTTCCACATTTATAGTGGGATCCAAACCACTTAGACGCAAAATGATACATAAATTGTATGCAATAAAATTTGTATTCAATTAAAACCTGGATATTCCCATAGCTTGTAAAATTGCATGAAAGAACACTGTCATTCAAATTAATTTATATATTACATTAGGACAAAATGACATGTTGCCAAACCTCTGTGAATTCCCACATGATGCTGATAGCCCATAATATTCCAAAATGGCGCACAAGGATAGCTTTCAAAGTCCAGCCCAGAAAATGTCCAAGGGCAAATACATCTACATTGCTCCAAATTCGTTCCAGTGTTATGTCTGAGCAATTCACCCCATATTCCTGCAAAATGAATAAATATGTCATGTAGACAAATATTAAACTAAGACTGCATTTTACATAATACATGGCTATAATCAGATATTTTTTGTAACATAATATAAAGCTATACGACCAAAAATTTCCTAAATTTTTTATTCTTAATACAAATGGAGTGAAGTATCCTTAGTTAAATGCAATGTGATTTCAGAGTAACAGCATGTAGCATAAAAAAAATAAAATGTTGTAACACAGGCCTATGAGCAATCTTCAACTCACAATTATTCTTTGAAATGCATTAAAAAGACTGGTCAAAGAACAATCTAATGAGCAAACTGCAGGGATGCAGCCAAGTATATGAAAGAGCAGGAAGATGTATGGTATCCATTAGAGCATAAAGCTGGATAACAGGTTTACCTAAATTAAATTGCAAATTAATTGAATGACAATACTGATGAATACAGACCTAGGTAAGGTATATTTACCTAAATTAAATTGCAAATTAATTGAATGACAATACTGATGAATACAGACCTAGGTAAGGTATATTTACCTAAATTAAATTGCAAATTAATTGAATGACAATACTGATGAATACAGACCTAGGTAAGGTATATTTACCTAAATTAAATTGCAAATTAATTGAATGACAATACTGATGAATACAGACCTAGGTAAGGTATATTTACCTAAATTAAATTGCAAATTAATTGAATGACAATACTGATGAATACAGACCTAGGTAAGGTATATTTACCTGAATGAAATTACAAATCAATTGAATTTCTTGAACAGTAAAAATACTGATAAGTACGAAGTTGGGTAAATCATAATTGACTGAAATAAGTTGGTTAATTATATTTACCTAAAGTAAGTTACAAATTAATTGCATTCCTTAAACAGTAAAATACTGATTTGTGCAAAGCTTGGTAACACCTATTTACCTAAATTTGTTTACAGTATGACATTTGGCAAACACATGAAAAGGCAGTCAAATGCCAAAAGAGTGCAACGTTATCAAGAAAATGTACTTTGAATTGATTAAAAATTAATAGCATTCAGAAAACACAATAAATTTATAAAAATACAAACACCACGAGAAACTTTACAAGTACAACCTTCCTTAACCTACGATGTCAAAAGGATCAGCAAACCATTACTATTGAGACGTGCAGGTAAACAAAATAAAAAAACATGTCACACAATTGACCGACAATTCAAGGTTACACTTTCCTATTTTACATTTTAAAAGACTGTATTAACTGTCAAACATTATGATTACAGGGCAAAGTCACTTCTGCAAGAGTAAGAGAGTAAACCAAATCAGCATGGCAATGCCAAACTAAAAAAAAAAACAAGTCACAGTTTTTATGCACCGCTCCAGCATCTGGGAAAATTCACTGTCTCTGACAAAGCTTACAAAGTTTGAATGCTGAAGTTCAGACATCCAGCGTGATGGGAAAAGGAAAGCAAACACAATAATTACTTACTAAAAGCCGGGCAGGATGTTAGTAAGGCAGGTGTTGACACATGATTTAGAACACTCAATTCACTAACGCACTATTCCCATTTTGCCTGCCTCGAAGGAAGACCGGCACTAATCAAAAGACTAAAGAGAAGAAGGAGACTACATGACAGACCAGTACAGAGAGAGAGAGAGCGAGCTCAGGCAGACCACCGAGACGCTGGCCACGGAACGCGGCACTGCACAAAGCACAGAGAGGGAGGTAGGGGGAGAAGCAGGTAGAAGAAAGACAAGAGAAGAGGAAAGCAAGGAGGAGATTGACATAAGAGGAGAGAAAAGTAGGGGTCACCACCGCCACATGGAGCCAGGAACATCAAAGCATATCCAAGACAGTGTGCATCTACCAGCGCAAACATAAAGAGACAAAGAACCATACAGTTCAATAGGGAGCAGCAGTTTCACTATAAACTGTTTTAGTATTCTTTTTATTACTGTTCTTACTCAATTCTAAGCCACACAATTTTTAAAAAAATATTTTTGAAAAAACAAGGATGCATTTTAGAATTGAATACCATCAATTTTTTGTCAGATGTTTACCCTAACTTAATTGCCAGGGTTTGCATTCTGAAATAGTGCAACAACTTTTATTGTGGGTTGTAAATTTGAAATATTTATGGGTAGTGCTTACCCTTCAACCTGGTGCCATTTTGATGCCATGGATGCTGTTCAAAAACAATCTGCTCCTTAGAAAATGAATGATGTGGTCAAGGAAGAGCAGTATAATCAACAACTGCCACAAACAAACTGAATCAACTTATAACTGGACCGTCCTTCAATACACTCTAAATGATGTCATTGAGAAAAAGTAGTTAGGTATTTTCTTATGATAGTAAACTTTCAACAAAAGTATTTGATACTTCTTGGAATTGAAACAGTGGCATCTACGCTGAAGGAGAACACACTACCCACTGAGCCAATAGTTCACTCTAGCTGAGTCAACAAACACGCAAGGAATTTGGTGTGCAAAACCTCAGTTGCTCGAAGGCCAAGTGTTGTCATAGGCGTTGGGAGGCCCACTGCAACTACAACATAACAGGCTGTATATGTTAAAAGTGAGAATAATTGAAAAAGCATCTCCAGAGTGGAGTGCAGTGCAACTAATTACTCCGGTCCAATGGAATGGTGCGGCTGCAGAGCGAGGAGCACTTATTTCCCATCACTGCTCCCAGGGGAGAATGGGGGAAAACCATCATGACAAAGGGAACACAATAAAATGGAACACAATATGTATTGTGAACAGCTGGATCTTTGTAGCAGTAATGATTCTTAAAAGTGTTCCACTAGTCCTATTGTGATATGTTCAAAGGTGCTCGTCTTACGTTTCGTCTGTTTGTTTACAACAACACTAATTACACAAATTATGTATTAAAATATACTTAACAGTTCCATTTATTTCCAATAACATTAATTACACAAATATGTATTAAAATACACAAAACAGTTCAAGTGGTGCCCAACGTGGGGTTACTACAAAACACTTTCTCAAAAAGTTAATTTTAACCTACCTTCTCCGTATCAATGTGGAAGTCCCGTAGCGCTGGATCTATCCAGAACAATATGGCATTAACAGTCTTGAAGTTTTGAAAAAGCAGGAAAAGGAGACCCATTAGATACAGCACACTCATACCAAACACCATTCGCCAGATGGCTGGGTGGGGTCTCGTAAATGGTCCATTTGGGAAGGCAAGTACTGAGATTATCAGGAAGAAAAAAATAACACAGCAGATACCAGACCTGATGTTGTCTTGTACATCTCCTTCCTCCCTAAGAAAAAAACAAAAACTTGCTGTTAAATTACAAACTAAACTGACAAGCTATTGAAGTTTTATTTTCATGAACAACAGGAACCCAGTTGTCTGTCATCTTCACAACACACCACTGAAATCATTTATGTTCTATAAATAGGGCCAGATTAACGAAAATTGGGGTGTTGGGACAAAGTGTAAAGACCCTCCTCTAGTAAGGGGTTCAATTAGTCAGAAAACTGAAAATGTTAATTTTATTGACATTACATTTATCTACATAATATACATGTATAATTCTATATTTTATATTAGTTAATAGTATAATGTGTAGATGCAGATGCACCTCCCTGAAAGTAATCCTGGCGGTGCCCATGGTTTACGGTGAATATCCTAAGTCCTACCAAGGTGAAGATAGCTTCAAATCCCAGTTTCAAATGGTGATGCACCACGCGTATCTGGTAACATCCATCCTCACGAAAAAGTAACTAGGGGCTCATGTTGGAGCAAAAAATGCACGTCAATAATACAAACAATTGAGCATTCATACAAAGAACGACATGTATACATGAAGTAAGTAAATAACCACATCACAGTAAGAAAAAAACGTGCATGAAGGATTTTTTTCAACTTTTTGTCCAACTGCCAATAAACTTCTGACCCAGAACAGTATGGAAATTCTAGGCGACAGGTTTCAGGACTTCTAAAATCAAAACCTTCAAATGAAAACGAAGAATTCACATTGCAATCTTATGACAACTGACGTATGTACAACATGTATCAGATTCATGAATTCTGTGCTCCAATTTCCGTCTAAGCACCAATAAACTTACGACTTAGAACAGCATGGCGATTCTAGGAAACAATTTTAGGGGCTTCTATTTGTGAAATCTTCCTTTGAAGCAGAAAAATTCACACATCATTATAATTACAGTTTCTCAATGTACTACAAAGTGTATTAGAATCATAGCGAATGTGCTCCAATTTTTTGTCTAAAAACTGATAAACTTGCGACTCACAATGACTCACCAATTTTGAAAGGCAAGTTTAAGTCATTCTAGTTTTGAAATCTTCCAATGAAGGAGAACAACTCACACAGCACTTGAATTACAGTTTCACAGTGTAATAAAAAATGATTTAGACTGATGGTGACTGTTCTCCGATTTTTGTCTAAGAGCTGATAAACTTGCGACTCGGAACGACTTGACAATTCTGGGAAACAAGTTTGGAGCACAGTCGCCATGAATCTGATACATTTTGTATTACACAGGGAAACTAATTACAATGTAATGTGAGTTGTTCTGTTTCATAGGAAGGTTTCCAAACTAGAAAGGCCTAAAGTTGTCTTTCAGAGTAGCAAGTTTATGGACTCGTAGACAAAAGCTGGGTTATGCTACACTGAGCAGCTGTTGTTACAATGCAGTGTGAATTTTCTTGTTTCATTGAAAGGTTTTGGTTCTGGTTCTAGAAGGCAGTAAGTTTGCTTCCCAGAATCGCTAAGTCGTTCTAAGTCACGAGTTTATACACTCTTAGACAAAAACAAGAACACAGTTGCTATGAATCTGATACATTTTATACTACACCCGGTAGCTGTTATTACAATACAGTGTGAATTTTTCTTCTTCACTGGTAGGTTTGGATTCTAGAAGGCCGTAAACCTGTCACCCAGTATCGCTGTGTCGTTGTGAGCCATAAGTTTATCAGTACTTCTACAATAGCAATCTGCAGTCATCATTAAGCTGGTACAGTTACCAATTCAAAATTTTCTAACATATTAGGACATTAGCAAATTTTGCTCGACACTTTTTCTGTAGGGTGGAAAAGTCGCTCCTGACTTTTCTGCAGGTATGTTGGCAGTGCAAGATTGAAGCTGGGATTCGAAGCTAACTTCACTTCAGATTAAGTCCTTTGCATATCAGCACCCTCATCCCTTTTTTTTTTCTCTCTTATGATTCATGCATTGTGAATTTAGGTTTAAGTCTTCTTCCATTTAACGTGGTTAAGCAACCTAAATGACTAATATTTTACATATATTATGTTTTTGTTTTTACCCCAATTTCTCTGATTGTCTTGGCCCTTCCAGCTATTGCCTTTTATGGTATATACCACGAATAGCATGATACCGCAGTAATAATCATAAAAAGTGTGATTGGTTAAGTCAATACACACTATTTTCTGGTATTGTTTTCCAGTTTTTCAGAAAAGCCACGATTTTCGACAATTACTGTCAAAAGTTGATTAATTCCATGCGTGCTATGCATATGTTATTTTTCTTTGTGTGTTCTGTGCATCAAGTAGCACTATCAATTCATGCATATTCAACTTCCATGTCCCATAGCTGTGTGCCTGCTACTGCAAATGTTGCATAAGATTAATATTTTATGCAGAAAATATTTGAATAAATAATTGTGGGAAAATGATTTTAATTATATTACGCTAAAAGTGTGATAGAGTTCATAACTCATGCAAACCAAGAATTTTCGCTGTGTGATGGCTATGGATAAGTATTTTTTTAAACATAATTTTTCTAAAACTCATACTCTTCTGAGTTTTAGGATAAATGCTGAATTTGCCATTTCTATAATTATTGAGAATAGGGGCTTTTCTGAAGGAAACATAGTAAACCCACAAAAGTAACAAATAGGTTCTGCAAAGCTTACCTTTTTAATATTGAGGGGGGCGTAATGGTAAAATAAGTAGAACGGAATAAATAAAATAGTTAAAATACGAGGAGTTCGGCCGCTTTTATTTTACGTCGGACTCCATGGTTAATAGCAGTGTAATGTTGTCAGCNTGAGGGGGGCGTAATGGTAAAATAAGTAGAACGGAATAAATAAAATAGTTAAAATACGAGGAGTTCGGCCGCTTTTTTTACGTCGGACGCAGATGTTAACTGCGTTCAGTTGCTGTTTAAATGCAATACAGTGTGGTTCGTGAGTTTTGTTGTCAGAATCCGACTGTACGAAGGCTTGTGATTTAAGAATGGAGGGAGCAAGTACGCGTGCTTCTGTGCGTTACAGTCGTCTATCTGGCGGGTGTTACTTGGATGTTTTAGTAGATCATGGTGTTGTGTCAAGTGAGGTAACGTGCAAGTCATGCACGATGGAAATTGAATTGGCAGAGGACAGTGGAATTGTACCCGCCGCGTACCTTGGCGAGTTAATTCATATACGTCCAATTTGTTTCAATGTTACTTTAAAACCCAAACATCCTAGATTAGAATAAAATCATAGGTTAGATTAAAACCCTATTATCCTAAGTTAGATTAAAAATGTAAAATAGTGATTCACTCATTGTGGGGTTAGGCAGTTAGGTTAGGTAGGCACATATTACGAAATTGGGTGGACAAATGTTAAAGTGAGGTGTTTTTGTATTTTTTGTGGGTGTATTTTCAGTGATTTTGCCCCACAATTTCCCTGATCTTAATAGCTCTCCCCGCTATCGTATTTGTGGTTTGTATTGGTAATACGTTAATGCCCCAAGTAAATTCGTGTTGTGTAATTAATAGAGTGAAAATATACCACTTTCCATGATTTTTTCCTTTATTTTCATAAAAGCCCCTATTCTCAATTATTACCAAAATTTATTTTTAGAAAGCATAAGTAAACATTTTGTAGAACCCTAAACTCCCGTTTCCTAAAATTTTATATCATCCCCCCTGACCAAAAAGAGAAAAAAACCTCTCCACAACATATCTATATTTGCACACACGTCTAATGTTTTGCACAAACCCTTGGCAAAATGAGAAAAACTATGTATGAACCTATGTATATATTTTAGCAACGTATACCTAGCAACACATCACTCAAGACAGGGGATGTATACAGAACATCGGTGAGACACGGTACGTCTAACAATGAAAAAAATTTAAGAGACTGATGTAAACTTCCGATTACGTACTGTATCTTTCTAACAATATTAAATTAGGGAACATACTAAGTGTAAATACATTACCTCGTGAAAGCAAAATATATTACTGCCGCGATAGACACTGTTAATAGCGTAATAGTGTGGGGCTTGTAGAAAAATTCTAGAGATATGTCATCGACAGGTCGTTCATTTATATGATAAAAACTATCGCGACTATTAACAGGCGCGCATCCTATACTTTCAGGGCACTTTGCCATTTTTATTGCAGTTCCATTTTACTTGCAAGAATGCAAGTTGACCAACCACAAATTTCCCCACCAAATCAAACAAATACCTCTTACATATGTTCTATTCACCGCTTTATTGAATCTAGTCTCTTACGCGTTTCAAAAAACGGGAGCAGTAGGATGGCGGGCGTTCCATTAGACAAAGTAAAATACCACTAGGTATGGTTCAGTCGCAGATTAGGCAATTAAAGGCTTTAAAAACGTTCAATGCCAGCATGCAGTGGTGTTGAATGTGTATTATATATATATATCACACACACACACACCGAGTAATCTCATCATATTCTGATTATGAATCTGACTTTGATTCGTGTGTAGGATTCGGAAGCGAATAAAGTTCCGGGGGAGCAGCGAAGGGAAACGGATGCGCCACACGAAAGAAGACCTGCGGATGTCGACTGAAGAATATTAAGTAGGTGCATTTTTTAAAGATGTAGAGCAGCTTTTTCAAACAGCAATCTGAGTTCTTATTGCAGTTTAGGTAACTGTTAGCTCGGACCTAGCTGCTTAAATTATTTATTTGGCGGCTAGAGGTACCTAATCCTCCTCTGTGGTAGAGGGAAGCGGTCAGCGGAGCTGGTAGGAAGTATTAAGTATTATCACCTAGCTTTCCAGGTGATTCGCGAATCATGCCTGGGCTACAGCATGCTGTTTTTATTAACTATTTAATATTTTTAATGATTTTATTATTGTTTCTCAAAACCTAACAAACAAAATTATAGCTATCTTCAATATTACATTCTACCACGTCTATCTAATTTTTTGAAATTTCAAAATTTTAGGAAACATTCCATCGAAAATTGCAAATAATCAACCTGTTTCTTTCGTACGACACATCCTTTAACCTAAACTTCCTTATTCCGGCGTGGATGCGTGGAATCGCGGCCGTGGCAGTGCTGCACAGGTGTTGTCATGGACATCAGTTCTAGAATGACAAGTGAATACATGAAGATATCAATCTGTTTTGGACCACTCCTACGTGGTCTGGCAGGGCCACTGTCATCACGTCATCGACCCACAGTTGCACCAGTGCGGCCCACAGTATACCCACGTCGTGCGCCCCGATGTGTGTCCACATCGTTCACTTGGAAACGGGTCATGACCCGATAACGAGTGATCCAACCGAGTACCTGGAGGGTAGCAATCAAGTGTTAGAATGAGTAGTAAATAGCATTAGAATTTATCGCCCACAGGCAAATGTTTCTGAAATTCGCCCATAGGGGATTGCTAAGTAATCGAAAAATAAATGCATGCCCCATGCATATTAAATGAGGTCTAGACTAGCAAGGCTAGGGTATTTGAGGTGTTCTACACAATATTCCGTGTGCAATTGTGTGTCTAATTAAGCCTATTAGTGAAGTTGGAAATAATTAGTTTTTCTTTCAACCTGAGCGATCCGATCGTAGAGTGCCCCAAAACTTAACATACATAAGTTTCCCACATTCTCTGCAAGGCACTCCATAATAACCTTTTGTATTTAAATTAGGGCTTAATTAAAAACTCTTAACTCTCTACAGGATTAAGAAAACTCACTCAGAAAGTTTCAGTGTTTTATGTGTATATGTTTCAAGTTAAATGTTAATGAGGTCAGATAATTAAATAACCTCGCGGAGTGAAGCGAGTTCTCGACAAAGATGCCACACGCCCATGCCATCTCCAGCAGTCTGATTCCACAGGTTTTAGGTGCTGCACGTGCGTCGCATCACAGGGGACTTCCATACCTTGTTCTGAACACATGAAGTGAACCACGAGTCCAAGAGCTCCTTGTGCCCACTCTGTCAGCCACAGTCACATCAACTGCACCAACTGCACCGGGCAGTACCAGCAATATCAGGCCATGATTGCATAGCGCGGGCTGACAAGAACGGAACTTGCACCTTCTTGTCAACAGGTACTATGTGACTAGAGAGGTCATCCTACTTTGTTTATTACAAGAGATAACACTTGTAATACATTAGTAGGCGATCCTAAACGGTGTTTATCCCAAAGACACAGCCATCGTTCGCACAGGCCATCTGTCGATATTTCGCAGGAGCTCGCGCGGCAAATTTAACGCTCCACCAAGTAGAGTCAAATGACCTGTAAGCCTAAGCTGAAGTGCTAAGAGTCCCGAAGTGCGACAAATAGTGCACAGCATTTTTATATACATATCCCACAACTTCATCTCATTCAAAGCTACAGTCAGGGGTTGATTTTATTATATTAAGAGCCATCGAGCATGGCAACCCACACCCTTTTGCCCAGGTGGACTCGACCATCCCTTTAGGACACAGCCACCTAGCAACAATGTAGCCAGTGAAATACAAACACGTCACAGGAAATGAAATACAGAGGTTTTTCACAATAAAGCGTAAAAGTGTACTCAATGTCTATTTATAAGAGGGTAATTGACTTTTCATAAAGGGAGACTGCCTAAAAGGCCTCACACACAGTAACATTTCATTTGGTGTGGTGACACTCCCTGTCAACTTCACAACATCAACCTTAAAATACATTTGTTAATCAACGAGGGTGTCATCAATGTGTTTCATTTAATTGATATACTTTTTCACCATTGCTATAATGTTGTATAGTGCCTATATAATGTACTAACACTCGGTGTTTGACTTCGGTTCACACAGCATGCTGCGGAAGCCGATACCATTCACCCAATTCGATTCATTACATGATCCGGACTAGCAGCATGGTCGTCCACTCCGCGAGCCACCTCGATACCATCATTTAGGCTGATATCACTTCATTGCAATAGAAACTTAATTAAACAGAACATATGATTTCTTTCTGTACCGAGGGGAGAACCACATGCACTCTCACAAGAGAGCTTAACGGTACAGAGTATCCGCATAACCACCACACTGACTTAGGTCATTTTCACGCTAAGGTCACAGGAAGGCCATATGTGCTGGGTACGTTTCTTTAATACTCACACGTCAACTTCTTGAACATGTAATCAAGTATGTGTGTAAACAGCTTTACAAAATTCAGTGAGTGTTGATTAATTGTCCTCCAGAGGACACATAGTGCGCACACGTCCTGTAGTACCACCAACAATTTTCTAATATATTTTAACCATACGAGACGGCCTACNTCGGTTCACACAGCATGCTGCGGAAGCCGATACCATTCACCCAATTCGATTCATTACATGATCCGGACTAGCAGCATGGTCGTCCACTCCGCGAGCCACCTCGATACCATCATTTAGGCTGATATCACTTCATTGCAATAGAAACTTAATTAAACAGAACATATGATTTCTTTCTGTACCGAGGGGAGAACCACATGCACTCTCACCAGAGAGCTTAACGGTACAGAGTATCCGCATAACCACCACACTGACTTAGGTCATTTTCACGCTAAGGTCACAGGAAGGCCATATGTGCTGGGTACGTTTCTTTAATACTCACACGTCAACTTCTTGAACATGTAATCAAGTATGTGTGCAAACAGCTTTACAAAATTCAGTGAGTGTTGATTAATTGTCCTCCAGAGGACACATAGTGCGCACACGTCCTGTAGTNAAACAGCTTTACAAAATTCAGTGAGTGTTGATTAATTGTCCTCCAGAGGACACATAGTGCGCACACGTCCTGTAGTACCACCAACAATTTTCTAATATATTTTAACCATACGAGACGGCCTACAGTCTCGTCGTAAGGTCAATGTGTGTAAGTAGTGTAATATTAAGTTCGTGACAACTTCTTCTGCAGGCTGATGGAGATGTCCAGAGCCACCTGGGCCATCGACCAAATGACCCACATCACTAACACCACTAAGTTATGACGACAGGCAATTCTACACTCCACCAGTCCTGGGTGACCTCGACCACGTCACACTTAACTGCAATAGAGTAACTTAATTTACTGAAACTTTTATTCAGTTTACCAACAGTCTTCCCGGCCTTCGCAGCACCCCTCCATAAGATCAATTTACCGACCTCGGAGGTTTAATACTATTGTAAGTTTTCGTACATTTCTTGGCCTTTTTATATAGTAATGACCGCTGGTAGGCCTTTTGAGTCCGGTACGCTTTAATTTGCATTGTATACATGTAACTGTGTACACTATTAGGCAATACAATTTCCTTGAGTTAACCGAAACATGTGCGTTATTTAGTTTTGTATTCCGGGTCCTGGCCCTATCCAGGAAGTCATCGACGCCTCAAGGAATCATCATACATTTATAAGAAAAAAAATATATTAAGACACGCTGGGGGGTCTGAATACCCTGGCTATATATTGTTTTCGTGTAAATTTGTACTGTGTGCCGTACTACCACAGCCACATGGTAGTTCGGCCCTCGATCCTGAGAACTGTGACATCGTGCTCACCCAGTGAGCTGGCGCCTATTCTATTCGAAATAGTAATATTCTGTAATATTCTGATTTTTCTTAACATAGTCGCAGGACGACGTCCGCATTACTGTCCCCTACCGCTCAGAAAACGTTAAACCGAACTGTGAATTAGCCAGGCTAACCCACTACGAAATTTCATCTGTACTGTACCTGCCACGACTTCTAACACTGCCTTGGTGGACATATGAGGGTGGTAAGTCCACGCTAGATTTATCTTCTGCGTAGTACAATTAGAGAGAAGGTTGTCTGGTTTCTGTGGTTAGAGGATTACGCAGATGTGTGCTTGAAGAGAAGTGAAGCTGCCCGCATAACGACACTCGAAGGATCGGCGGAATTCTTCCCATGTGATACAGAAATGCGTTATTTCGTGCCACTATCGCCCGGCATCACAACTTATTCGGTCACTAACACAGTGACAAATGGTGGCACAGATTTCGAAAGCCAATAGTTTAGGTCAAATAGATTTTTTCCCCTCAAGAACTTAGTTAATGAAGCAAACTCCAAAAGCAAATAAAAACCCACAGGTACTATTTCACATGTGGCATTTTTTTGAAAGGAAGATTTACCATTACAAATTTTTTTTTACTAATACAACTACCGAGCACTGATGGGATAGAATTATGAGCCCACGCAGATTATAATAAAATATACTTAATTTGGCTTGCACTTGCAACATATTCTAAACACATGTGCTTCATGACACCTTAAAATAGTGTAGTGGTTGCATTAACTCGCAATTTATACCAAGGTACTTTAACTCCTTGCCAGTCACAATTTAATTTAAGTGTCTCGGTGCCTACATGCACTTTTAATTTAATTTAAAAAAATTGCAAAAGAGGAATTATCAGTGTCAATTTGTGACAATACACTTTTGGAACATTGCAATGCCGTCCCATGGCCAGTTAAACTATTCTACTGAAGGCTCCAAATTCCATGTTCAAAAGATCCCACATACATGCTTGTTCAATAAATGGCTTTGCTGATGCTACCTTAATGTCCATGGTGCAACGACCCAAATACTTTGCAGCAGAATGACCGAACACCTCAGGGGGTGGAAAATACATTGCCCGATACTCCATCATATTAGACTGCGCCATGTCTAATTCCAATGTCTCACTCGTAGATAATTCTCGCACTGGCTTCCATCACTCGCATTTGCATTCAGTATAATTCGATTCGTCTCGGTAGCACAGCGTTCAATTAATCATGCCCAGATATTTTGAGTTGCTGTTTTCTAGCAATCGATACAACTGAACTCAGCCACCTTTGCCAAAATGCACATGTTACACAATATAAAAATTTACACTGCACTCGTTAATTTGGATATTCAATAAACTTTAACGGTAAAACAATGAGGAAAAACAGCGGGAAACCACATAAGTTTAAACTCGTACTCCCGAGCAAGCAGCTAGAAGGGCAGAAAACTGCACCTCTTTCCCAGTCATTCGATCTGCATTCGCCGACATGTCTTGTTTTACACCTGCCATGTACTCTCACATTCTTGCCATGCTGAACCAGTGCTCCGCCACTTTTGCTTGCTATCTCACCACTGACTCTCCCAAAAATGGCTGCCATCTCATAGCCGTGGTCGACCACGCCCGCTCTCCTCAATACGAAAACCAAAACAAATAATCCACCTGACTGTGAAGATATTTCACATCTAGTAAAGCCTAGCAGCTGTGCAGCATACTAATAATCTGCACCCCTGGAATCAGTAAACAACACAACCTGTTACCACAATGTGGTATTCTGCCAGCCATGCACATCACAGCAGTTTGGCCAGTCCTCTTCCTTGACGCTGAAGGACTGCAATATGCTTGTTCAGTCCTTCAGTAAGGCTGCGGGATCTTCTGTGGGTACGCCCACAAAGCTTGGTAACGATTGAATGTGTGCCCGAATAGAGGAAGGTGCAGCTGCAGATGAAGTACATAGCTGCTTTGTTGTTATGATGGCCGTAGGTTGGGTGCTGTACTGTCTCGTGGTCATGTGGAATAGAGGTGTGGAAGGAACCGATAGAGGGCAGGAGGCAGGCGCGGCTGCGCGCTCTCTGCAATGTACATTGCAGAGGTAAGTTTAGTTCTGGCATGCATTGTCAGCATATGTAGCACTCCTTCTCTGGATTACACCACTCACTCGCAGTGAAGCACTGGCGATGGGTCTTTAGATCACAGCTGTCACGGCATGTCAGTTCAGAGTTTGTCCTTCTGCAGTGGTTCTTTTGATACAGTTTTGGTCATCTGAAGTTGGCTGCATTAAAAATGGCACATTTTGCTGATATGGAGAAAGGGAACGGCGGATGAGGTGGTTCTTGACAACATGCACACGGGAGGAAATGTTTTGAGTTCACCGTGGCAAGTTTCTGCTGTATCACACACTGACAAGTGCTGATTTGGAATTGCACAAGTGTAAAGGGATCTAAGTCTAGGAGTGGGCGCAAACACTTCGAGCAGAGACATTTTGCTAGCCCATTGAAAATATACTAGTCCATTGGTGGCGATCTGTCCCGTTACCAGGGTCACTGTTGTCTGACGTTGTGGTGGCATGGTTGATTGGCTATACCATGTTACAGTTTCCTTACCTGCACTGGTGTGGAATTTCACAAGCTGGTACTGGCACCACTCGTTTGCAGCACTAACATTTGAAATTTAAGGGCCCAGGAAAATACCATAGTATGGAAGTTTTGACAAAAAAGATGCAGAGTTTGCACAGCAAATTTTTACACATAAAATTATGCTTGCAATAACAGAGAAAGGATTGAACAAGGTCAAGCACTCGTATTAGCACCCCCCCCCCCAATTCTTAAATCACAAGCCTTCGCACGGTTGAACGTCACAACTCACGCGCGCAACAACACACACCACTCGCTACGAACCGCAGTCTCGCATCTAAACTGCAACTAACATACGGTAACGTCTACACATCTACAGCCAATAAGGTGACGGACGATTCACATTTGTTTTCGTTACTACAGCATTACAGGAATAAACATCATGGCGTCTGACGTAAACAAGGCGGCCGAACTCCTCATATATTATCTATTTTATTTTAGATGTTCTGCTTATGTTATCACTACGCCCTCCTAAATATGAAACAAGTAAGGTATGCAAAAGCCATCTATATAACTTTTGTGGGTCTACTATGTCTCCTTCAAAAATGCCACTATTCTATACATTTACCATGGTTTCCTTTTTACTAATTCACTAAGAAACTTTTGATTTACAAAATGATCAGTGGAACCGGTATCAATCATGGCTTCCTACCTTTTCCTCCTCTGCATTTAAGCATAAACTATGGTCCTCTTTCCTAAGGTTACCAATTTACCACTTCCTTATTTTCCCTTGCGAGTTTGACAATCTTTTTTCCAGTGCTCTATTTTGCCACACTGATAACATGCTCTCCCTTTAGAAGATTCACAATATTTTTTTCAAATGCCCTTCTTTACCACACAGATAACTTGCACTATTACTACCTTGCATACATTGAAACATCAAATAGGCCCTACCTCTTTTGACCGCCCCATCCCTCTCCTCAACAAACACGAAATTGTTGGGCAGGCACTATGAAATACATTATCTATTTGAATAGCCCAAGAGTTTAACTTGTGCAAGAACACGAAGTTAGCAAAAATGCACACTGCTGTCTCACAAAAGACGACATTTTTCAAATTAAAGAAATAAAATCTTTTTCTCTTAACTGGGTTTAAGGCTGTATAAATTCAGACGTGCACTCGCATATTTTTTTTCAGACCTCTACATCAATGGGTTACCAATTTACCGTTTACCCGTTTGGGTATCAGGCCTCCCCACAATCTCAGTTTTCTTTGCCAATTCTAGCATCAACATTTCTAAAGCAAAACCTGAGCATATGAGAGTTAAACTTCTTAAGTCACTATCAGAGGGCGCTACATAAGTTCTCTTTAGTCTATCTACACCACGCACAAATTGCAAAAGTGACCATGGATCATAGGAGTTCAATTTAGGTAATTTGTTTTAACGCTGAAATAAAAAAAAATATCTGTACTCTAACTTTGTCATGTCTACTCAGCACCTCCCAGTGTGATACTAATTTCCCTCATCATTGTCTCGTACAACAGGAACTAATTTTCAATCTAAGAGCATCAATTTCTTTATCCTATTTCATGTTAACATTTGCAGCTTTTAGATTAACTAACAATTCACTTTTTGACAATTTATCTATCCAACAGTATCTTCAACTCTATATTTATCCTAGTGAACACCGCAGTGCTCTAAAGAGCAGAATAGCGCAGGGCTGTGACCCTGTTTAACTGGATACTTAGCAAGGTGGAGGGCTTAATAATACAATTCAATTTTCTAAACTACCACCTTGACCCTGCTAAAATTTGTCAAAAGTCATAAATACAACACAAAATAATCCCTAAAAATATGAATTACACGTGTTCTGCCGCATTATGACAAAAGTCTAACTACGAGACCATTCTACGGCAAGCAGCAACACCCAGAGTAAAAGTATCCTTAGAACACCACCATAAAACTTCAAGAACCATATAACTGAGGTGAATAGAAGGCTCTCGTGGTGGACGGGGCACTGACTGTAATTCTAACACTTCAGCTACCCAGCGCAAAGACACACTTGGTTTAACACAAAATGTGCCGCAGAACATGCAAAGTAGTAGTTTTTCAATAAGCATGGCCATTCATTGTCCCAAGCCACGACGCATGTATCCCAATTTAACTAGCCACGTATCGCCTACACTTAACAGCAGGGGCCCGTAACACAATTCTGGTATTGCAAAATTTCATTATTATGATGATGCAATTATTCACTGCTAGCGAACCGGCCCGGCTTCGCCCAGGTACAATTGAGATTTACAGTGATACACTAATAAATAAATTCGGAAAAGACAATTAATTTATGTGAAAACAGAATTATACTAGTTGGCCTAGGTTTTTAACTGATTACGGTAACTCAAAAGGAAGAAAATATTTTTTACCCGATAGCCAAAAAGTAGGGTATTGTATTTGGAGTGTATCTGTGAAACTATCGCGTAGTTACCACAATTCCGCTTTCCAGAGTCGATGTATTAAAATCAAAACGTGAGTTTCATCAAGTTGTAACTTTAGAAATAAGTGTACCTAGGTATTACTTTTTGCGCTTAGCTGAGGGATCTTAATCGATCACCAAAGTTAAGCAACGTTCCCAGTTTTTGGATGGGTGACTGTTTAGTGGCATAACATCTGAGCACTTCCAGGCTTCGAAGGGCACGTTAAATATTCGGTCCCGGTTGTATCGATTGATAGCAGTCGTTAAGCCATTTCAGAAGTCCTTGGGCAGCACTAGGGGCACTGCAAATAAAGGAAAGAAGGACTATATGGAATTCATACAAATGAGACTGGGATGCATTATGACCTGAAAGGAGATGAAAAGAAGTGAGTGCTAAACTACAGGAAATACAATGATGATTTCCTTGCGGAGAATATGTAGGAAATAAACGTTCATATAAAATACTAGAGACGGAAGTATAATTTTCCCATGTCTGCTTCCAACGGCGGAAAATTGCCCAGTTTAATATGGGATATAAAACCGAAAAGGAAAGTAGGGGCTTCCAGACACCTTAAAACACTCAATTTCACAAGTTTGTCAACCATCTCATTCCCCTGAATCCCTACATGCCCCGGTACCCACATGAAGAGCACAGTAACATGTAGTTTATCCAAAAGAATACACTATTCCCATATGAGTCATATAAGCACCTCATTTCAGGAGTAGCAGAAGACAAGACCGTAAATAAACTATGTGAATCCGATATAATCAAAGGATTTAAGACCTTTAAATCGTAAACTAATGTAAAGCCATATACACTGCAAAAGCTTCGGCATAATAAAAGGTGCCTGTGGGAGGGAGCTTAAAGAGTCCAGAACATTTATGTGAAGACCAAAATAAGCAGACCCAACACCTTCGACAGTTTTTTAGGAATCGGCGTAAATAAAAGTACAGCCATGATATTCAGCAACAGTAGCGTTAAATTATTGTTGAATGACAATGGGAAAAACACATATAGAAGGAGATAGAAAGAGAGGACGAGGAAAACGAAACGAAACCTCATACTGCAAATGGTGTAATAATCTTCTATGGAGGGCGAACAAAGCATTCCGTCGTTAAAAATATGTCGACCACCTGTGCAATACCCCTTACGCGAGAACTACGAGTACAGATCCAATGTTTACTTTGCAACAGCATATAATGGTCTGGTCTGATAAGAACATAAGGAAAGATTCCATATGCAAGACCATAATGGGAGCAGCAGAGAAAGCAAGGAAAAATTAGTCTGAGGCAAACGTTCTATATAGTCACCAATTTGTTCGCCAAAAAGAGTGGCAGCTGCTCAGCAATCGGAATACCGTAATCTAAAACAGATCGGATGGTAGAGACATAAACATAACGAAGAGCAAAAAAGCTATAACCCCAACAGCAATGGGCGAGAGCCTTAACAATTTTAATTATTTTGCGACATTTAGTAATAGTGTAATCAACATGGGTAATCCATCCACCATGAGCCTCTAAAATGATACCCAAATACTGTACCTTTGTCACACAGGGAAAAAGAGAACCTATGATGGTTGGAGAAGGTAGCGGCGATGGGGACAGTTTATGCATGAAAAACAGGGTGCGACTCTTATCTACAGAAAGATTAAAACCACGGGCATCCAACCAAAGTGATAAACAAACAAGGGCTGTAGTCAAGGAAGTACAAGCTTTGTCATAGGAAATACATTCAACCCAAAGCACAATGTCATTAGCAAGGGACTAAGAGTACTGCCTTGAACCAAACCATTGAACACCTTACAAACAAGATCTGCTCAAATAGGAGTTCTAGGCATATAACGATGGATGCTAAACAAAGATTGTATACATCATATGATGGTATATGGTAAACCAAGTTTAGACATTTTTCCATATAGGAGTTTAAGATTGGCATTATCGCAAGCAAATTCCAAGTCTAAAAACACGGTACCCAATACATTCCGGTGAATGTAAGTGTCCCGAATACGTGAAAACAATATAGCAAAACCACCCAGAGTACTAATACCAGAACGGAACAAAGTTGTTCTTGACGAAGTGAACAATGATTTTATAACCACCATGTAGGACTGTGTTTGACCAATCTCTCAAAAAGTTTCGCCAAACAAGAATGCAGTATAGTCAGGCAATAAGACTGCTCATAGAGGAGATTTACATGGTTTAAAAATCCCACCACACATCAGGGACAAAACCATAACAGAATACCTAATCATAGAATTGAGCTAACCATACTAGAGTAGTGCGAGGGAGGTGCTTAAAGAGACCTTAAGAGATCTAATCCAAACCTGTAGTGTAGATACAATGGCTTAATTCTGCAACTGTAAATGTTCGGTAAAAACCCTGATGATCACATGAAGCTGCTTGAGATACAACCAAAAGAGCACAAAAGGTAGTATCCTCTGGGATGGTATCAGAGGTCATGCGATCCATAAAAGTGAGAGGGGGATATTCTGCAACCGCTGCCCGTCTTTGCTAGCATGAAAAGCAACTCTATAGCCATAGCTGGTATTACCCATCGCAGTTCAGCATGTATCGCCCATATGTGCAGCCTCCGAAAGAGAACACAGTCAGTACAAAAAATATAAAAATATAGAATAACGACTCAACTTTCTTAGCGGCCAAGATGGCAACAAAATACAAAATAATAAAATTACATGTGACACATCAAGGCGTCACACCTGGAGTGCCGCTAGTGCTGACGGTCAACTCCCTACCTTTCTCATGCTTTAAGTCGCTGGAGCCCATTTGCGATTCCTATTCATTTAGCCAATAACATACAGCACCTAATCTAAATACCAATATAATAAACTAAATACTAATAATAATAGGTAAGCCACTAAGTCTCAATAACATCTCCCTGCTTCTGAGACCACAACATTCCGTGTGGTTAAAATTCCTTTAATTTTTCTTGACTGTTTATGCAAGACTACTGTCATGCACAGACAGTAGTCTATGTGGCGGGTGCTACTTGGACATTTGCCAGTTTGTTGAATTAACGTTGTTTTAGCCACTGTTGTTTGATTTTTAGNACGACGGTAGTTGAATTGGCCAAGGGCAATGGAATTATACCTGCCGCCTACCTAGATGAGTTAATTCATATAATTCCGGTATGTTTTACTGTTACTTTAAAACCCTAAAATTCTAAATTAGAATAAAATTTTAGGTTAGATTAAAAATGTAAAATAGTGATTCATTCATAGTGGGGTTAGGTGGGCACATATTACGATATTGGGTGGACAAATGTTAATTTGAGGTGTTTTTATATTTTTTGAGATTTCCCTGATTTTCATAGCTCTTCCCACTATAGTTTTTGTGGGTTTTAAGCATAATATCTTAATGTTCCTAGTAAATTCGTGTTGTGTGTAATTAGTAGAGTTGATATACAGAGAGTATAAAAAATTACCCCAACTTTGAAGGTCTATAATATCAAAACCAAACAACCTACAACCTTGATTGACCAATCAAATGAACCATGGAACCGTGAAGTTTGTTTACCATACATTCATAAATGTTCAATGTGACCACCATGAGCGGTCCGAACAACATCTACGCGATGTTCCCGCTCATTTTATACATACCGCACATGAGATAGCGCTAGCGACAATGGTTTTCAAGCTTCAGCATGTAAAACAGGCAGTGTGTCCAGTACTGAAATGTATACTATTTGATACATCACTGGTGTAGCATTCACGTGTTTCCTTGTGGCTGTTAAATACACGCCAGTGCTTGGTCACATTTTTACCACATGACTTTGTCCACTTGCATGATATGGGGAAAGTCTGTTGCGCTTCTATCACCCGTGTACACACAGTTAGGATAATGTGAGCTCAGTAATTGTCATTACGATGTCAGTGCGCGTGACGTCAGTGGTGGTAGGGTAGGGTTCAGATGGCATAGGGTGATGGATGGCTTCCCACTCCTTGTCAAACATGACCNGGCGACCAGATGAGGGGACACTTCAACATAAACATAACTTTATAAAAAATTGTAATTTGTCATATGAATTAAATTTTTGTTATAACTTGTCTAAATATTGCCAGCCTTAATCATTGTACTTATTTAAAAAACTTGAATTGATATCACATTTTATTTTTCATTTTATTTATTAATTATGCCGATATAAATATGGATTTTTAGTTTGGTTTTGGTGGCTTATTTAGTGTGGTTGAAATCGTTGCTTCAAAAGCAGAGAGGACAGATCATTGTGGATGGGAATTTTGACCTTGTCCAGTATGAATTTTGATGGACTCCGGTTAACCATAGAGCATGGAATTGTTTTGGGAAGTGGGTTATTCACCCATGTGACTGGCTCTGAAGTTCCCGATTACTGTAGATGGCAATTGTTGCAGGTGTAGTCCAGATCTGCCTACCTGTAGAGGATGTTGGCCCCCTGCGACGCTAATACAGTGAGATTGCTAAGGGCCACCTCACATGCGTAGATAATTGGTAATTTCAAAGATAACTCCAGGAAAAATTACATCATAATACCCAAATGAAAAGACAGGAAACACAGCAAACTGGGTGCAGCAACTCTACGAGGCTGCAAAGCAGTCCAATGCATGTAGAACACACCACGTCAAGTTTGCACGTGTGTTTCACACTTAGGACTCTTTTACAAGGCACAGAAATTAGTACAGCACTTTTGGCATGCTGCCAGCCAAAATGGAAAATGTTGAGCGTAGAACTCAACTAAAAAGATTTACATGAGAAAATTACACCCCTGGGCGCGCATAAAACTGTATGGAGAGAGGGGGAACTACTCCTCTACAAAAAAAAATAAACTATTGTGGACTAAATTACATAAGAAAAACCATGAAGTGCCTAGGTGTGACGAGTACCACATCCTCCCTCTGTCTGCACCTATTTCCGATTGCCTATCATGGCTGCAGTCCGCTCGGGACTCGAGTGGATTGGCACCAAATATAGCAAACAAGCTACCAAACCAAAATAATTTAATGAAAAGCACTAAAATCCCATAGAATACACTTTGAAAAAGACTCACACAATAAATTTAACAATGATAATATATTGCAAATTGGCATAAAGCACCCAAAAAAGACACCACAAAAAATTAATTTTGACTTTGTGAAGTCTATCAAGAGGTGAGAAAGCTCATTTATTTATTACAGAAAAATATAAAAAATGAAATGAAGCAAAATATTATATTAAATTTTGCAACAACCTGCAAATATGCAGGTTTAATTTAATAGTACAACCCCCTTTTCAGGCACTAACTCTATAGCATCTGTAAGAGGAAATTATGGGGTACACACAACACACACGGTTCACAGATGTGGAATGATGACAGCACACGAGAGGTTACTGCTGAATCCTCATTGTGGCATTAATTTCCCCTGCGGTCTTGCGGCTGGGGACGAATTTTGATGTAGAAAGCACGCCTGAACTAATGGCCCCAAAAGTTACCCCTTGGGGGCATGAAGGCAGGATGGCTGCTTTGGTGGTGGAATGGCTGGTCAGCGTGGGGCATTCCCACACACGCTGCACTGACCAGAGTTTACGGCAGCCGTCCAAGAGTCGAGGCGCGGCAATCCCAGTAGATGGTGCATCGTAGCAACGCAACGCAGTGGCAGCGTGATGCAGCACGTCAGGTTAATGTGTGTGTATGTTGGTATGCGCATCATGTAAATTTTGAAAACATGACTGTTGAATAAAAAAANCACGTCAGGTTAATGTGTGTGTATGTTGGTATGCGCATCATGTAAATTTTGAAAACATGACTGTTGAATAAAAAAAATATAAATGTTAGATGCTGGGTGCTCTTATTACAACGTGTTGGCAAAACATACTGTGTGATCTGTGGCGTTTAAAAATATGTCACGCCTATTTTGACTGTTTTCTCACTGCTAGTGAACTATTTTTAAACAGTTTTGAAACCTAATTTTTAGTATTTAATTCAGTAAAAACAATTTANTATAAATGTTAGATGCTGGGTGCTCTTATTACAACGTGTTGGCAAAACATACTGTGTGATCTGTGCCGTTGAAAAATATGTCACGCCTATTTTGACTGCTTTCTCACTGCTAGTGAACTATTTTTAAACAGTTTTGAAACCTAATTTTTAGTATTTAATTCAGTAAAAACAATTTAGAGTAATATTTGTCTTACTAACTTTGGTATTTAATTAATGTGATTAATTATGCTTTTATTATCTGTTTGAGCATCGACAATTTATTTAATAATGTTTATTTGTCCGGCTTTATAATAACTTCATGGTAAATATTTTATTTATTTATCAAAGCATGTGTAATGTGTTATTTATGTATTTTAGTATATTTAATCATTGTTTATCAAAACTTTGATTTAAACTCATTTTTGATCTGTACTTTGAAAGCCACGTTTTTAACCCCGTCTTGCCTGCAGACCCGTGTTTCATGCGATTGTTTCTCTACCAACCGGATGTGCAATGCTGTGTTGCGAATTATTCCAGTCGCCGTCTGAAGCTACCCATTCCACTCACTTTCCTGCCACTGCAGTTGCAAATTTTCTTGGCGTATCCATGCTGCTTGGCATGTGATTTCTCATTAAAAAAAAATGATCTCTGTTCACGTTATATTAGCAGCCCACACTGTGTACTTCAGCAAAATTCGCCTCTTGCAGACATCCCACGACATCTATCGGCGATTGTAACTTTCTGATTGTCTCTTGTTTCGTACTTCTGCATCTTTCACATAGCATTCTTCGAACACTTTTGTCCTTGGTGTGCTACCAGCATGATGTACAGGCGTTACGTGGTGGCTGTGATGACGTTATTCGGCACTTAAATGCCATTAGTGTTTTATTCTCACTACCCATCACATAAAATGTAGTCGCCAGGACGTAGTTTTTTTGTGCTACTATATATTATTATTACTATTTTTTGCTATTCAAGATGTGGTTATGCATTTGGATATTTTCTGTTTCCCCTCTCTGTGAGGGTGCACCTTCTGCACGTGTCAGCTTAACCTCTTCTGCATGTTATGCTGCGCGCCCCCAAAGTCACCCTTCAAACTTCCGTAAAACAGAGGACACTCCAGGTGTCAAAAAACAATTCAGCAAGACATTCTAAAAAAAAAATAGTAAACTTCAAACAACAAAAACACATCATGTAAGTTGTGGCAAAAGAAAAATTGCTAATAAATAACATTATTTATTTTCTCAGTGGTGTTTGTGTAGGACTGTACATATGCTATCCATAAATAAAAAAATTGAGGGTTTTGCAAAAGTAATTTATATTCAAAAATAAATTTTTACTGTTTTGAAATTATTTTAATCAAATGAAAATTTGCATTTACTCCTAACTTGCTTGGCAAATTACCTTAATAATTACTGTTTAATGTTTAAACAATTTTAAACGGGGGCAAAAAATGTCATAATGTTTGCTGGTGTTAAGTAATAAAACACAAGAAACTAGTACTCAGGGCTTGTTATGGGCATAAAAACGTGTTTCACACACAAATACATTTAACTGCACCTTTTGTTAGTCTCTTCAATTTTTTTTATGAACAGGATATAAGAACATAGTTTCTTACCGGGATACTGGATAAGAAGGAATTGACTTTATTTAGACTTTAAACAAAATTAATGCCAATGCAGCAACTGGGCATAATTAGGTAAATAAATTGGTGTGGCACAAATTACATACATAATATGGTCTGTTTCATATAAGTTGGCGAGATTTTGACAGTTCGATTAAAGTAGCGCCAATGTTTACTTTTGGTTTATGTATCCTTTCACCATCAGCTGGTGCGTCGAGTGGCGGCTGTATATTTATTTCATTAACACGCTGTTAGATAATCCACTTTCCATTGTGATGCTAAACAAATTTTAAGGTATTTATAGTCTCATATCTGTCTAAAAAAGTGTAGGTTTCAAAAGTGAAACCAGAAAACCTTGCAAAAAATGAAATATTTGGTAACTCTTTTTTAATTTGTCCGAGACAGCGAATTTGGGTTAACATTTGTGAGACGGTAGTTGTAGCCATTATCACACTTTGGACGTCATAGATAACATAACTGGAACTAAAGTAATTCGGGAAACTTGATTGACAACGCACTTTTATTCGCCAACAACTCACAGATGACTATTGATTGCAAAGCAGTAATTCTGCTATTACTGATACTAAACACTTCGAGTTGGAAATGTGTAACGTGAAATAACGTAGAAATTGCTTAAAAACTATTCACGTGCGTCCCACTTTATTAGTTTTATTAATACAATATAGTAACAGCACGGAAACAAAAAAATGGGTTTTCGGGAGAAGAATATGGCGTATAATTTACGTAGACGAACGATTACCGGCCGAATAGAAATTACTAGTATTCAAAATCGCTGTACACGAAATTTGTTACTTTAAAAATTATGCAGAGCTCGCAGAAAAATAGAACTATTGGCATCTGTTCGTAAATTTGTTATATATAACACACAAAAGCTATTCTTTTCTGGCTGGTAATGCTTCGGGAAAGAGCGGACAGATGACGCGCACAGCATGACACGGCGAGATGCGAGCCGCTTGCTTTGCTCAACAGATCGCAGTATGCCGTCGTATGATCACGTTTTTTTAAAAGTCGACTGTGATATTACTGGCTCGGAACGACACGAATTTGAAATATATTTTGTCAAATTATTTGAAAAATAAATTAACCATATTATGCAATACTTTTGTATGCTTTTGGAATTAACATCAAGCCCGTATGGAAAGCATGGTTGGAGACGTGAAAAAGGTTTTGAAGTTGAGTTTAATTTGGATACGGATTGTTTTGTTGTGCATTTCATTTTGAACACCTGAAAATTAATACTTTATCACGAAGTTTAGTTTGTAAACCTAACAACCACTGTTTTGTGACCACGTAAAATAAAATGTATTAATTAGTCTAGGAACTCTTTCTTATCGCGTATTTTCTGCTTGTCTAATGTGTGTCGGCAGTGCACTCAGAATAGCCAACGTAATATTAACTTTTGTTCGTTTGTATATCAGCTGATACAGGATTTTGTAAATGGCACTTTGTTTCGTACACATCAAGTTGCCACTCACTGACTGTCAGAATCTCGCCAACTTATATGAAACAGACCACATGTGCCATCTCTTAATTTTATCTTGTCAATCATTGTGTAGAGCGACACGCATGTCCGCTCACTGTGATGATGTAGAACATTCTGCACGTGCATTCAAAAATTTGGCGGGCCTTGCCCGTAATGTCTTTTCAAGCGTCACGTGACAAACTTATGTACACGATAAATCATGCAAGCAAGCATTCCAAGTTTAATGAAATTCAAAATAAATAACATTAAAAAAAAGTTTTGCTTGCTAACATTTTCTGAAAATGTTTGCTATGAGATACAGTAATCATCTTACCTACGCCATGTTTTGAGGACTAGTTGTTCATCCAATATGGTGGACTGGCGCAGAATTCAAATTGGCAGTTCAGTACAAAAACTTCACAGGTCACACTGCATATATCCAACATACGTATTTGCAATGTCTTCTACTTTCGTTTTTTTTCTTCTTCAAAGCATCTCAAAATAGCTTACTTTCATCTTTATAAATAAAAAATCTTAAATGATAGCTGCTGTAATTGTGCACAATATAACAAACATTTTAAACTGGACTGCAAGATGACGTTTAGCTGTCTTCTCTCTTACAATACCACCAAAGCAAAACTAATTCAATTCTTAATGGGATCACCCTGATTTCAGCAAGTGGGAAACTTAGCGCACGTTGCCATTGGCCGACGTGTTTTCTCAAAGTACTCCCATTTCCCCCATCCTTACATTCCACTGCTGCTCTGTCTTTACCTCATTTAACCCTCATCGGTGCTCAAGACATTGATTTTAGTGCCGACCAACTCAACTCTCTACTTGCATTTACCCACTGCCTCTGCATATTCAGGTGTTTGAAAATTGTGTAGAGCTTGACATTCGTAGTGTTTCTACTTCTGTTATTACAGCCATGTACAACACAGTATAGCATGTGTGTTTCGACAACAAATGGCATTGTCCACACTGTGCATTGTACTAGTGCCGTGAGCAACAGAGTGCAGTGATGCCAACTGCTAGCCGCCCCCGTCTAACCTGTGCACACACCTACCTCTTTTATTTACAGTGCAATGGAGTCATCACTTCACTGCAACCTCCCACAAGTTGGTAATAGTTCTCCCAAGGTGCCTGCACTACAAGGCACCATGTGGTCATGGGTCAAAGTCTTGACAGTGACCAAAGTATTTTCTGTACTCTGAATTTCAAGTAAAAATATTAATTATACAATTGTGAACATAACTTGAAATACATTAATAGATTATTATACTGCATTCCTGTATCACATTACGTAAAGAATAAGGATGTATAAAAAAAAAGGAATTACTCTAGAAAATTTGTGATTGATGATGATAGATAGTATGTTGCTAACAGTGAGTTTAAAAATAACAAAGAATGGCTCTAAAATATTTCAAGTGAATATAAAAAAGTTAATGTGGCATAGTGATGGAACTTTATTATTTATTCTGGAAAAATAAATACCCGTGTGTATGTAAGTCACATATACAAGATAGATAATTATTAAACTGCATGGAAAGTAATAAACTCACTTAATAAAAATTGGTTAAAAAAGGTATCATTTTTAAGTTATTATTGCCTTTTTAAAGTTAAAACCAAGATAATTATTTTATATAATTTATCTGAATGTTGCAATAACTATTTGACACACCATGCTGACCACAATCAAATTTGATAAAAAAAACTAGTAAAAACAAAAAAGTTATCTAAAAGTAATTTTTACCAAAATGGCTTAGATCACTTATCTAAATCAAACATCATACATACATAACAAGCTATACATAATTTATTGTTCTAGAAGCTATAAAATACACCACTGAATAACATTCACACTAGGTTTAAAAATATTACTGCATTAGCAACTACTAAATACAGATAACTTTCTAGGCAAGAATGATAGCACTAGAGCTTGCACAATTACATCTGAATAGGCATTTGATTAGCTCATGTTACAGTGTTTTTACAAGTACCAGCTTACGGACGCAACAGACAAGTACAACATTCAAAATGACAAACATTTGTGATTTCAAGAAGCCATGACAAAATTCACATGAAATTTGTAATTGTTATTACTCCATCACCATCACAATTTTTATAGGATGCCAGTTAGCTTTATGTTAAACAATTTGGCACATATAGGTATTAAAGCATTAAAGGAATTCGGAACTCAATGGGTTGTTTTGAATTTATGCACATTAGTAGTTTGGTATTTGTAAGGTAACCAACTGACGGAATTAATATTTTAAAGGTAACTCATAGCAGAGAATAACATGTATCATAATGCAACCTGAAATCTGTACTGTCAACTGACTTTTTTAAATATGACAATACAAATCATTTTTCTAATTATTTAACTCCTCGAATTAAAAGATTTACTATGGTGTAGTTTTAGATGCAATTTTTTTGACCATACAATATCCGTTATCATTGAAAAAGTTCACAAAACATTTGCTTGTTCCTTGTGAAATTCTAGGTTCTTGCCTTAACATGCCATTTCAAAACAAAAATAGGATAGAAGGCGATTCTGAAAATTGGTAACTATAAATCTCGTTTTGAATGAAATAACTGTTGCCACACAGAGTAGCTGAGTCATTTAATTTATAAAGGAAAGTAGGAAAGTATTCAATATATTTATTATTTTATTGTTTTTAATGGTCAGATATCAGATTACGGCTTGTGAACTTTACAAAGCAACCAAACCAGTTCTAATGCATAAAAAAAATGGATGAAAAATGCAGAGCGCGCTGCAATTCAGCAGTCATTGAGAAATTTTCGGAAAGTTTAGTAGCCACACCCAACCTCACTTTCAAGTCTTATCTTGCCAAGTTATCAGTTTTCTTGTGTCTATGTACATGTTTTGTTGTTATTGCACTCTTATACTAATGTTCTACAGCCTTTGAAGGATCAAATTCTATCCAGACAGGCCATTCATGTTAATAACCATCGTTTATTTAAACTTGACCAACATTTATTTTTGTTACGTTTAAGTTAAACCCCTGTTTAATGTTAACATGTTTTTAGTCCTTAAGGCAGACACACCTATTTTTATTAATAAAGTATAATATTTCATTTATAATTAATATGAACATAACCAGAGAGAAAATAGGTGTGTTGATAATTTCTAGTATAGGCTGTTTATGGTCAAGGGAGCACTTTTGAGGCACTAGTTACTTTTTCCTGTCAGCCATTTTTTATTCTGTAACTAATCTGTTTAAATATATATTGCCAATAAGTAATAAACACAGTGTGTATAATCCACCGCACTCAGAAGACCATTATTCTAAATGACAGGACTGTCGAAAGTGCTCACTTTACTGTTAACAACCTATAAGAAATAGTTCTTATGCACATCATTAAACCGAGTGCGCACAGATTTGGTGTACTTTTCTAGACTTAGTTAAGCTTAGTTTGCACGAGGTGGAGGAATATCCTGAAAGTAGAACTTAAGCAGGGCTTCAGGAAAACTGGAAATAACTGTGGCTGGACTACACACAATTCAACTGGTGCAACCTCTTTGGTTACGACATAAAATTGTACACCTTTTTATCAACAGAATCAATATTGCTGATATGCTTTACAGTTTTCACTGCGCAATCAGCACACCTACAATTAATCTTGAGTGCAGTGTACATTTACCAAGTAACCACATTTCTGACAAATTTTCTGAACAAATCTGTTTCCTACACCAGCTGTGGCAGCTCTGTAAAAGTCGATGCCAACCAGTTATTTGGAAGAAAGCTAGTACAAGTGTTCAAGTTTTTCTAGCTCTTGCTGAGCAGCTTGCACATTTCAATCATATTTACACACTAAAGGGGGAATACAGACAAAATCAAGCTTGTCTCATTTTTCTCCATACACCAAGCAACAAATTTTAATTCTTCAACACATGCTTTTTAATGTCCGTTCATACAACTCTAGCAATAGCATAAATTTCCCACACCTCATTTCTTTGCTGTACTTACTCTGAACCTCAACACCGAATTCATCTGCAATTACTAATAATCTCTGTGTCTGGAAATGGTTTATTTTTAGCACTGAAATGGGCTATAAAGAAAACAACCCTTAACAGAAGAAATATTCTTGAATAATTTTTTGTAAACTGCAAGAGAAGCGGATTTTGGGGAAGTTACTGTAATCTCGGCTTCTTCACGTTTATGTCAAAATGATTTTCCATCTTTTTAGTGAAAGTTTATTATGGTTTAAAAGATTACTGAACCTATGCAAAACTGTCAGTACATTAAAAAACCAAAGAACAATCGTCTCATCTTGCTATTCAGAAGTCAAAATTATGTTTAAGCCACTCACGTTTCTTATATTATGTATTATTATTTTTTAAACTTGGACCATTGGATATACAAAATGTATAAAACTTTTTGTGTGCGCCTGCTTCATGAAACATTTGAACTGCTTAAACAGTCTATTAAACATATATACTTGTGGATTTTCTTTTCTCTGCTTGAGAGATTAACAAATTTATGAGTAGTTGTTGCTTCATGGCATCTGACCTCTCGCAAGGTGTTATCACTTCATGTTTATTTTACATTTACAGTCAACTCTCAATTCTAAGACCCCCTGGAATAATAACTCTCAAAATAATAACCCTTTTAGGGGAACCATAAAACAATTTTCTATTAATGACCCTATCAAAATTACTACCCTTTTCCCGGGAAGCATGAAGGGTCATAAAATTAAGAATCGACAGTAAATACACTGAAGAGCCAAAAAAACTGGTACACCTGCCTGATATTGTGTACAACCCCCGCGAGCACGCAGAAGTGCCGCAAGACGACGTGGCATGGACTCGACTAATGACTAATGTCTGAAGGTATGTAGGAGGCAATTCACACCATGAATCCTGCAGGCCAGTCCACAAATCCATAGGAGTGCAAGGCAGTGGAGATCTCTTCTGAACAGCACGTTGCAAGGCATCCCAGATATGCTCAATAATGTTCATGTCTGGTGATTTAGGTGGCCAATGGAAGTTTCTAAAGTCAGAAGAGTGTTCCTGGAGCCATTTGGTAGCAACTCTCGACGTGTGGGGTGTCGCATTGTCCTGCTGGAATTGTCCACGTCCGACGGAATGCACAATGGACATGAATGGGTGCAGGTGATCGGACAGGATGCTTACGTATCTGTCACCTGTCAGAGTCGTATCTAGACGTATCAGAGGTCCCATTTCATGCCAACTGCACACACCCCTTAACATGACAGAGCCTCCACCGTGTAGGGTAGATGGATTCATAAGGATGTCTCCACACCCGTACACGTCCATCCGCCCAATACAATTGGAAACGAGACTCGTCAGACCACGCAACTTGTTTCCAGTCATCAACAGTCCAAACACTGTGTTGGCATGCCCAGGCGAGGCTTAAAGCTTTGTGTCGTGCAGTCAACAACGGTACACAAGTGGGCCTTCGGTTCCGAAAACCCATATTAATGATAGTCCGTTTAATGATTCTCGTCAGTCGTCGTTTGTCCCGTTCGTTCACGATCTTTTTCCGGCCGCAGCAATGTCGAAGATTTGATGTTTTTCCAGATTCCCGATACTCACGGTACACTCGTGAAATGGTCGTACGCGAAAATCCAAATTTTATTGCTACCTCGGAGATGCAAGGTCCCATCTCTAGTGCGCCAACTATAACACCACGTTTAAACTCACTAAATTCTTTTTAACCTGCCATTGTAGCAGCAGTAACCGATCTAGCAACTTTGCCAGACGCTTGTTGTCTTATATAGGCACTGCTGACTGCATTGCGTTACTCTGATTGGTTCCATACCTCTGTTATTTGCATACGCACTCATATACCAGTTTTTTTGGCTCTCCAGTGTACATGCCTATCTACAACATAACCAGTTTTAACTACCTTACTGGCATTAAAATAATTTACCACATACCAGCTCAGAGAACATACACATCACATGATACCTCTACTGCTTTACTCTAGATATTACACTAAAACACTGCAAAGAAAAAAAAAAAAAAAAAGCAATGTTGTTATGATGCATTTCAAGCCTCCCTTATTTGTGTGCATGTCATCACAGCCCCTTATCAGTCTGTCCCTCCACCTCGTGCACCTCTACGGAGGCCAGAATGCAGTGTGTCGCTCACTACCTTGCTCCTAGCTCGCGGCAATAAAACCTGCGGCCCTCTTTACGCCACCCATGAAGAGAACGACATCTGAGCCAACCCTTAGAATCACTATCTTTAAGGTTCCTGTCTGGTATTGCAGCTGTAGTCCACACCACCAAAGTGACAGGACATAGCCAGCACCTCGGCCCCCCTTGGCCAGAATTCAAGATTCCTGCACTTCTCTCTCCCCAACACAGCAGTTAAAGCTTCTCGTTTCAACTTGCACAATTGCAAACTATACAGATGCAGCAGTGATCTCTTGAAGTGCTCAAACAGCCACGTGGACATGTGAAAGGCTTGCAATTTCATCCTTATCGTTTCAGTACATCATGGGCAAAGATTTCATTATGAAATCAGCTGATGCTTTAATCTTAGGTGCTATGCAAAGTAATCAAATAAAAAATAAAACGATGAACAAACCTACAGTTAAGCTACTCGCTACTCTTAACTATCAGCACAGGTGAGATTTTTGTGCTGGGAGAAAAGATAAGTTTCCACCTCTGGCTGAGGCAGAGGAATGGTGCTATTAATACACAAATACACAAGGGATTCAATGGAACGCCACTTTGTGTGAAAATGAAGGTATTTAGAATGTGTTTCTTAGAATGTCTAGCAAATGTTAGTGCAACTTTTTTATTCTATGGAAAGAATGCCATAACAATATATGTTAAATGTGTCCCAATGTCTTTACATTTTGCCATACATTTATAAAGTTGTAGAGATATCTCTGCACACTCCTGGCAAAAAATATACACATTTCTTAAATTATATTTCCATCTTGACTTCTTTTCATAAAAAATATGTGATTCTTGACTAATATCTGATTGAAGCTTTTAAAGGTATTACTCTACTTCAACAGCTAATGAACAAAAGTTATAAGCATACACCAAAACTGCACAGCATAATTTATGATAGTTTCTTATTACAGTTTTTAAATACTATAATACACTGTCATTTTCTATGAGATAGGCAATAAACATGTTACAGTATAACGTAGTTAGACTGTTCAAAATCTACCCCTCATACTTTTGTGAAAAGATTAGCGTGGAAGAGAAACATATTTTTTAAAGCAATGCACAGGTAAATTGTTTTTGAATTTTAACGTCAGACTTCAGTAATTTTAGTGTCAAAAGAGTTAAGTAGTAGTACACAGTTTTTGTGAGGGTATTTTGGTAAACCTTGTCCCATTAATTTTGTATGTGTTTTAATTATTACCCTAGATAACTTTTTCTCTTTGCCTGCAACATGCAAATGACTGTCGACTCATATGGAGAAAAATAAAAATTAGTCAAAATTGACGTGAACTAAAAAAAAAAACACAGTAGGGATTAACAGATCATATTACATAAGGCAGTTAGCATGCCTGATATGTTTCAATGGAAGTCAACTGGGTTTGTATTGCATAGTTATGCACAGTTTACTAGTGTATATAGTGAGTGACTTGTTCTGTGCAAAGTGTGCGCAATAAATGTTGTGCTTTCGGAATACTGACTTTATGAGATTCATTTTGAATTTGAATGTCGTGCCCTACTGGCTCAGCAGTGCCCTTGGACTACCGTGGTACTCTCTCGGTTGCTGTTGGCCAAACTGCATTACCCGTGCAGTCAGTTTGTGGATTGTCATGGCAGTAAGTGCTGCAATCAAGCACCCATTTGACCGATTGGCAATTTTAATAGTAATTTTCATACATATTATTTTTTTACAGTCCATAATTACTCCATGAGGTAAAACATGCACAGAAGATGGATAATGCATTCTGGTGATACTGAGTTCTGTACTACACGGATGCTGACCTGGTGCTACGAAATGTTAGTGCCAGGAGTTGAACTCAAATTGATGCTAGCGTTATNTGTACTACACGGATGCTGACCTGGTGCTACGAAATGTTAGTGCCAGGAGTTGAACTCAAATTGATGCTAGCGTTACCTTCCTCAGCAATCAATACCCTTGCGTATTCGATCCTGATCACACACAAAGGAGGTGGGGTTTTTTTATCTGTAGTGTTCCAGCTCCATTGCAGGCAGAGAGACTGAAGATTCTTACCACTTCACCGATCTGGTGTNTTTTTTTATCTGTAGTGTTCCAGCTCCATTGCAGGCAGAGAGACTGAAGATTCTTACCACTTCACCGATCTGGTGTTAAATGTCGGTACATAGTCACAGCAGGTACCAAGACTTGATTAGGTGCCATGGAGACTTTGACAGGAGGATATATGCAGAAAAGGTGAACTGATCATGGAGATGAGAACTTACATTATGAATATGGAGGCAGTACCCAGTAAGAAATTCCTAAACTTAAGACTGAATAATCCAATTCATTAAAGGCCAATGTTGCATCACGTTAAAAATTATGAAACATTGCATATTACATAAGTAATACATTTTAAGTTGTAGAACATAGATGCTGTATATTTAAAAAACATTTTATATTAAATTATGCTACAGTAACCATACAAATTTTGTCTGCTATAGAAAGTGATTAAAATAAAGTGTTTTTTCCTTATGATAGAATGACAGATAAAGGGTTAAGTGCTAATAATAGCTTTCACAATTTAAAACTAAATTTTGAAAAAATATTTTTCAAATGACAAAAGTAAATGTAAAATTTTTGTCACACAATATTGGTTTACATTAGGCTTGTGATTATAATTGCTAGCAGACAAAAACATTCATATACACAGCCAAAGCTACTGAGTGACATTTTTATTTTCAATGTGTTTTTGTTTGGTTGTGCTTATTAATGCGTGGTAGGAAAGCATGTCCGAACTTTGTGAGTCTCGGCACTTGCCTTGTGAAGAAGTTACTAGCCCTGGCGTCAGAGTATGGAACTTCAAGGAGGGAAGGACAGTGACACCATCCACAGACATTTTGTGAGTTCCTTTATTCCTCCTCACATACTTATGCTCATTGTAAATGATCCCTTGCCAACAACTACTTCTTGAAACTAGCCACAGTTTTCTATTTGAGTGAAAATGGCCTTCGTGGGGCTTGTCTTGGTTAAGTTCTCCACAAATTTTTTTTACGCAGCTTGTGACTTGCATCCCATTTACAGAAAATGTTTGAAAGCTATGAAAAAGGAATTTGTGCATAGTCGAACACTGCCTTCTATAGTTACACACGAGTTTAATTATTATTTGAACAAGAATACTATTAGCATTCAAAACTTTTAAAAGTGTAAATAAACACTTAAAATTCTATAGAAAGTAAATGTACAGTATAAAAAATTGAATAGTTGTTTTGGGTTAACCACTGACATTTAGAAAAAGTGTTTGTTGTGGAAGCTTATAAATTTCCTGGTGCAGTTATTTGTAGATAAGCCAGGCTGCAGCATGTTAGATTCATTTCAAAGTTTCAAATTTTATTCATCATATGAAATTACCTGAAAGTAAACTCCGATGATAAATAACTTGTAGACTGCTGCAGTGAAAAATACAAACAATATCTCAAATGATCATTCAGTTTACTGTTAATTTGTATGAGAGAATCTTAGTAAATTAATAATTATAACCAATTTCATTTGAGTATACCCAAAATTATTGAAATGTAATAGGTGAAAACTACTGCTGTGTAACTAGTACAACACAGAAGTTTGTATTTGCTGCTGACCTAGATGGCTGAAATATTTCAAAAATAATTAGCCGCACAAAGTTTTACAATATTTTAAATTAAGAAAATGTTAGTACGGAATCGTAGGACAGTTAGTTTCTGGATTCATTAGTATGATTTTTGAGGTGTAATAAGTTTTCTGGACACACACATATATATTTCTTCCAGTGTACAAATTAGGGAAGAATGTTACAAGCTGGAGCACAGTGCATGAAAGGAACTGCTGATAGCCTTCTCCTCCCTCCCACATACTGGTTCTGATACACAGGCAAACAGAATACATCAGTGGGTTAGAGAGAGACCAAGACATGGCCTTCAAGAAGATCCTGTTAGTTGTGGATGGCAGGCCATACTGCGAAGGGTAACAATACTCTAGCCATCCAAAGCCCATCTCTCAACTGACACAGCAGAACTAGGATTCTGACCTCCGTACACACTATTTGTACTCTAGGGAGCATTAGTAAATTTTATTGATCATGGTATTCAAAATACAATCTAATTCTCGGCTATGGTCATTTTCGCAGATAGTCTTAATTAACAAACATCACAGCACAACTGGTATGATGGTACTTGTAGCCTATACTTTGATGGTTATTCACCACAGGAAGGTGTAGAGAAAAGGAGTTAGGCTTGTCTGTAATTTTTTTTATAAAAATTATAAAAAAATTCTAAAATAGTAGTAATGCCTATAACTTAAAAACCTTTTCAATTTTTTCTTTTAATGTTGCCACTGACTTGATTCTGAGTGTGGGGAAGCAATCTCCAGTGATTGGTTTACCATTTCATGCCGCTCCATATGGCTACAAAACTGAAAAGTTTTACTCTCTACGATACTTCAGTCTACATGATTACCATCTCATGAACTTTTCTTTGTTCTGGAATACCGTGATGAAGGCACTTTGAACTACCACACCTTGAGGGGTGCGAAGCAAACCTTTTCATACGTTTATTTTTGCTGCACTGTGCAGTGCATCGTTCTTCATCAAGGGGTTTATTCAAAGTTTCTCAAAACGCAGCTCCAGGTCGTGAAATAACAATTTTCGTAATATTTCTGGCGTACGGTATTCTAAGTTAAAGACGGAATTCTTGATTCTCGTGAGAAAACGATCGAGAGCATGCGACAGCTAATGTGTTGTTGAAAGCTGCATTACCGATCGGGAAGCGTAATTTCAATATGGCGGGTGAAATGCATAGCGGCCATATTTATTGCAAATCGGAATAAATCTTATGGTTCTGTCCTCCTTAAACGTAATACATAACATAAAAAAAGGTTATAGTACACATGGAACAAAATTATATGCATCTAATTGTATTAACACATGTTCGAAAGTATGAATGTTATATTTCTGTATAGAGCATCAATTTTGTGAGTGTAGCAATGGCCGAGTGGTTATGTCGCGTGGCTGCTAGTACGTAGAGAAATATGTTTTGGGTTCAGGACTCGGCTGACAAATATTTTTACTGCTCATAATAATATAGCAAATAATTTTTTCCGAACATGAAATACACGAAATAATGAAACTAATTAAATGGGCAGCTCTTATCATTTTATGAATATATATATATATATATATAAGCTACACAGTTTTAGTGTACAAAGCACGTTACTTCACTGGTGGTAACAGGAACTCGTGCCCTCCTACAATAAACAATTAAACACACACACACATATATATATATATATGTTGTTAAGGCCTAACGTAATTTACTAGGCAAACTTTATAGTTGTATTTATTACGACAACATTTTACGTATCATCATCTATACATTTTGTTATGTATATTACAGTGAAATTTATTTAAATGGACTGTTATATGGGACTACTACGTAACAAATTATCTCATCTTTTAACAGTCATTCTTATATGTGAAACAGTATGTTCCTTTAATATGAGTAATGTTTTCAATTGCCAACCTGTGTATACAACACATTAACCATTCATTGTGTAACCATTTACCTCAGCCAAGATTCTAACCATACAATAAGATAGTAGCCATGTTGAGAAATTTCACTCTAAATATCCCTCACTATGCTTTGATAAATGGAATAGTACTTGTTTTATATAAGACAATGTATAAATAATAAATATATTTATATGCACTTTTATGCATTAACTAACCACTTAAAATGCACACTTTGTAAGAATATCTTTACTTTAATCATAAATTATTACAGGTACAGCGTGTGTTTGTATTTGTCACGTTGCCTGCCTTAACACATGGGAGGGAGGGGATGAGAGTTGTGGTGGGGCGGTCGATAGCACCCGAGCATTGCCGAGAGAGTGAGGCCACAGAACTGTGCTGAATAACTATTTGGCCATGTTTTGTGCCCAATTGTTTCAAACGGTATCTCCGGATTGGCAGGAGCGTTGACTGTCAAGATCGACATCGAGACCTGTCGATAGACTACCCGAGAAACTTAGAATAAACCCTCTGGTATAGCACATACATAATAAAAACAAGTTTTAATTTCCAAAGTAACATTTTATGCTAAAATAGTTAAAAAAAAATTTTTTTTAAGTAAGTAATGGAATTAAAGACACTAAAAAAACTAAAATAGAAACAAATATTGTGGAAGACTGATGTTTTGTCATGGCTTTGTATAAATTAACATNTCAAAGTAACATTTTATGCTAAAATAGTTAAAAAAAAATTTTTTTTTAAGTAAGTAATGGAATTACAGACACTAAAAAAACTAAAATAGAAACAAATATTGTGGAAGACTGATGTTTTGTCATGGCTTTGTATAAATTAACATAAAACAAGGTGCTCTGAAACTTACAAAAATCTTGTAACATTATAAGGGAAAAACAAAAATACTTGCAATTTGCTCTTCTAAAACAAAGTTAAAAAGCAAATATATTTCTAAAACATAAACTTGTTGAATGATTTTCATGTAAACATTTACAATATATTCATACACAACACTACACATATAAGCACACTGCAGTACTGTTAAACACAGTCAATGTATCTATTCATATTACTGTCATTAAAAGAAACAGTACATTTTGTTCAGGAACATACTTCTGCATCCTAGAGAAGATTGATAAAATGTGTAACATACTTCACAACCTGTACACATTAAAATAAAAATTCTACCGCAGTTACAAGCTATTTACACCACAAAAACACACCATTGAAACGTGTTTAAAAATATAATCTAGCCATTCTGTGAATCGCATGGCAATGATCTAGCCCCCAAAACAATCTTTCTTACAATGAAACAAATATTCTGGCTTTCAGTTGGAAACACTTGTTCTAGAAATATGTGCAGCAACCAAACAAACAAACAAGCTGTGCACTTCAGCATTATTATACCACTGATAAAAAATTTAATTGAATCACATTTTAAAACGGACACCTACAAATCAAAATTTATTTTGGTAACTACACTGATAGGACTATGACACAGTCACACACACACACACACACACCCTGAAATACAACAACACAAAAAAAGCACAATACATGCTGCATAGACTCACTCTCACATATTACGTAAGTATGACAAAAATAAACGCACAGAAAGCTTGATATTTATTATTGAGTGACGCCAGGTTGAAAAATTACTTACGTCATTTGTACATCATCAGATTTTCATTTATCTTATTACTGTCCTTGCAACTTTCTATACATGTAATATAAAACCTTACAATAATATCCCACTGCCCGATGTAGGGGGTAGCTCTGCAAGGAAAACAAACAGGAGAAGGAGGAAACTATAGGGAAATCCTGCAAAGCTACTTTCATGTTAACTTTTAATCAAAATCTGCTGAGGAAATTTTTTTCCATTTCTTCAAAAGTAAATTAATTTAATGCAAAACTGAATAATAATTGGTGTGACACACGGTGCTGTCAACATCATATTCTCGATATACTGTATTAACAGAATCAAACAAACCCAAAATTCCAGAGATATACTGTTAAAGACTACTATGCCACATTAAACATACCATTAACTAAAAGCAAATAAATTCAAACCTAATTCTAAGCAGTCTGTTCTTATGCTAAATCCCCCTGCTTTGCAGTTTGCAGAAACAGGTAAAGGAACATTCTCAACTGTGCATTAAATCTGTAAATAAAAAATCAATGTGACCTTGCATTATTTCCACAAATTAGGTGTGTACAAAAGACAACTACACAGGATTATCCATTGCAATAATCCATTTGTGAAAGAAAATCAATAAAAATTTTGAAGGAAAAAAAGAGCCAATTTAAGACAACATTAAAATTCATTTTCAAATGTTAAAAATGTTAAACAATTATTGCAATGACGACTTTAAGCCAACTTAATTGTTTTATGTTGCATGATTGTTAGACAGATACAAACAGATAGCTGATGAAATTGGAACACACGTGTCAGATGCTTAAGTGTTGTACTCGTAGTTTCATATTTATTCTACAAGAATTTTTTCATTACAATACTCTTTTGAGTACTGACAGTGTAAAAGGTTTTTGAAGAGGAGATGACTTTGCTTACGAATAGATATAACAGCATGCGAACACAAACAAACTGTTTATTTTGAACGTATCAACAAAAAATGGCAGTGACAGATCTATGGCATAACTGCAACATTAAAAAATTATTTAGTTCGAAATACACATACCATATGTGCAGATATTTCTACACATAATAAACTGCCCATCACATTTCCTATCACAGAATCAACCACACACAAGGGTTGCACAATTTTCTAAGTTTCCAGTTGATACTTGTGTTGATTTAACACACCAGTACTTATGGTGTTTCATTGAGCCCTTTTGTACAGATATCACATCATTCTCAGCAATGTCAAACAAAGAGTCACACTTTTGTAACAGTCCACATGATGAGTGCTAAGAATTATAAACATAATTGAACAGGGAAAGGGAACTGTACACTGAATACAGATGGACATGATTTAGTACGCTTGTAGTGATGTCGCAAAAAAAAACCTATCAAGTGGTTGCATCTACAAAATAAATATCGCATAAAAAAAGTAAATTTACTTTTGTAGTTTTATATATGAAACAGCATTATTTAGCAAATAACTATGGATTATATTGCAATTAAATAAAATTTAATGCCATAAACAAAACAAGCACTTTTACAAAACAGTTTCAATTTCAATAAAATTTTACACCAACAATACAAATACAATATACATTTAAACACTCAAATAAATAATTTCACTCTAAACTCTGTTAACTTAAAATATGTACTACAGTACTCCGTAATATTGACGACACTTCTTTGACAGGCATTGCACCAGCAGTGGAATTTAAAAAAACTGCATAAATACAGTAAGTTAATGTCACAGACTTTGAACAAATTACTTACTAGGAGTGGCATTTTGAGGCTTCATTCCAGAAAGAACAAACACCGTATGTGTCTATTTTCAAAATGCTGCAAATAATAACTATGGCAAACTTGCTTATCTGAAGTACACACACCCACAACGAAAAGAGGAGCAAAAAAACACTCAACAGCTTACCACTTTCCACAAAAATATTGATTACTGTAGTTATCATTATTTATGCTGCATCACAAACCCAAAAATTTAAGGCATCATAAGGGCAGGAATGAATAACATAGCTCTTTGGACTACGGCACATTACTACACACTAATATTTTCCCTTGTAATTCATGCTGATTCTACAGCCTATGCACTTTCTCCGAAAATGAAGCCACACAAACCAAACTATTTATGATTGGACATCCATTTCCTTCAATTCTCAGTTACGGCAATGCAACATTTAGTTAACGGACAAAAATTATTTTACCTACTATAAATAGTTTATCAAAGGAACTTCCCCACCCCCTCCAAAAGGATCTTTATTCCTATTTATTTCATCTGTGGCAAATAAATAATAGTGCACTTCCTTCTTACAATGCAGCTTCGGATTTTATACAGGTTAGACTAGGTCATGCTAGTCTATATGCATGAAAACTAATAAATGATATTACCATCGTAAGTTCTGTACACCATTTTGTGTTTTCTAACAAAATGCGTAAAACTTTTCTGACACTGAAAATGAAGATCATATTTTAAGCATAGTCGTAAATATTTTTGAATTGGAAACATGATTTTTTAACAGGAAATTACAGACATAACTAATAAACCTATTTTCCCGTATGTATTTGTATGTGGACTTTCTGGAGTTATCAGTAATTATAGCAAGGTGTTGAGTTTTAAAATACGTTCAGCAGATGGTATTTCTCAAGAACTGTAAATATTCCTAAACATAAAAATATATTTCCATCACATGTCACAAAAACACTGTATACAACTATGTTTTTCAGTGATTCTATTTTTGAAATAATTGCTAATACACCACTATCACTAACTGGTTCATTACAAGTAGTGTTTGTGAAACAATTCTGGTCAAAAATAATTATGTAACTACGTTCTGTAAACTGTTACACATAAAGTATTATCAAGATACGTTTAATAACAGGAGAGTTAATAAGGCACACAGACACATCATAACAATTTCCCAAATCACAGTTTTCTTTTTAATAAAATTTGCCGAGGAAGATACCCTTAAACAATTTTCATGACATTTCATAACTGGTCTTGAACCAGTTTTACAGTTCAAAACCACGTGCACAAAACTCAGTGGTGAAGACCAGAGAAATTTCTGGTTAAAAAAGTGACTATTGAGAGAAATAAAATAACTGTGTATGTAATTTAAACCCACAATGAATTAACAGCAGCAATTACAATACTCCTATTAACTTCATATTCAACCAAATGATTTTCTCACATGTGAGACTTTTACCCACTGTTGCCCATAAAGGTAAGAAAAAAAAAAAGAAAAAAAAAAAACCCAGTCTGCCATGCAACTATACACCTGCTTTTTTTAAAATACTAAAACAGAGTCTTATTCTGTAGAATGCACACACAGTAACATGTTTAAGTTTTTGCTTATCAAGTATGGTTTGAGTCAGTCATAGAATTTCTTGAGAGATATGGCACATCAACCTAAAATTCTGCAATGCTATCATTTTGAAAACACTGTCATTGTTCAAAATGGTTTGAAGAGTTCAATTAGTTGCAATTGATTAAATTCTAATAATGCACCACTTTGGTAAATTTTTAATATATATGACCCCAAAAAACTTTGC
>NQII01001500.1:331876-412978 GCA_002778355.1 Clitarchus hookeri
CATATACAAGCACATGTGCAATGCACATTTGTCCATGCCTATGTGCACACACACTGTGGAATGTGATCTCATAAGCCTTCCAAAGAAAAGTAGGATGAAAAACTCAAGTGTCATACTGTTATAATCTGGTTGGTCACAGCAACGGATCCTGTGGTGGACAACAACTCCACCTACCTCGTCAACTCACTTAAGGAGTGCCACGAAGGAGCCTGAGGGGAATGGGATCCACACCTGGGCCGGTGGCTTGACAAGCTGCGAGCTAAAGGGATACAGTGGATTCTCTATCCATAATTTCTCAACGGACTGGCAAAAAATTTCAATACATGTAGACTTTCAATGAATGTGGTCTTGAAATGCAGACAAATAAAAAAAGGGACCATAGAATATGTTCCATGGATGCGGGATTTCAATCCATCCGAGTTCAATACACAGAGGTTCCACTGTATTTACAAAAGCGACAGTAAGCCACAACTTGGCACCAGGAAGGCAAAGGTTGGTTATCCTGTCTGTGGAAGAGAGACTGATGTGTAGGGAGTTCTCCGGTAGCTGCAGACTCCCACTATGGGAGAATGATAAATGAGCTAGGGGTTTCCCCAGTCATGCTGACACCCTCCTGCTTACTCCTTGCCTGCCCTGGCGGAGGGTATTTAATATGGGACAACCAGTGGCTTGCGCTGGAACTCTATCAAGTTGGACTAGGCAGCAGATAAAGAGAGTAGTACGATTATGTCTTAGGAAGCTTACATGGATAGGCTTAGAAGAGGCTTCGCGGTCTGCTGGAGATGAAGTTAACGGTTGATGTTAGCTTTGCTTCTTGGGTGGGAGGGGTATTTCCAAGCATTAAAGTGGACCATCTGGGAAAAACTCAATTATTCTTTTGCTACTTCCCACCTTTCAGTGGTATCTTGGAGTCGCCTCGCCATAGCTTCTAGGGTAACATGGCTGACATGCTTTTCATAGCTACTTGCACTATACCCGGCCTCTCCGCAAGGGTGTGTGGCTGGGCATTGAGTTCGTATTGAAGTCAACAATTCTGAAAACCATGTTATTTGTGCGAGGTTAATTTTCACCAGAGAATATGCGTAGCAGTGCATCAACATAGTTCCAGTTCCGGCAGCTACCATTCATTGTTTGCAGTGGATTAATACAGCTTTACTAGTTTTAATAAGGACTAAAATAAGTGTGAAAGAAATATACCACAAATTACATCACACAATCTGCAGTTCTGCCATTAAGCTGTGATTGGTCCCAGGAACAAATGACTCTAGATGGGAGGGACATCTTGCCACCCCAGTGGTATCTACATGTAGGAAACATTTGATAGCCAATGCACCACAGGAAAAACAGCAAGTTTGCTCCTGGCACGCCACTCATCATTGACAGACTTTGCCATGAAAGTTATCACCAGTGTCCACTCCAATGGCCAACAAGCGGCTTCCTAGCACCAATCAAGAAAAGCATTTACTCCTGATTGACCCTGCCATCTGTGCAGATAGATAATAACCTGGAGTTAAGACCCTGCCGGTAAAATATAAGGCAGGAGGTCAGAAGCCACAAAAGTGAACCCCAGACAACTTTCTGTGGAAGAAGAGAGAATTGGGTGGAAGAAGAGAGAATGGAGAGGAAGAAAGATGGGGAGAGAGGGTCAGAAGACACACACACACCCTACTAAACAGTCACATGTAAACTCTGACAGTCCCTTTAAATATCGTAAATTAACATATCAGTATAAAAAATATTTTATTTCAAAGGAGAATACAAATGTTAATTGCAGTCTGGAACCAGGACAGTTTGTCCTGCCTGCAAACTTATGTCTCATATTTTCCCCTGCAAATGCTGCTATATATAATCATGTGACAATTTTCAGTAGTTTACATTTATTTTTTACCAATTGTAACTTTCAAATGGTGTTGTACTGGATGTGAAACCAAACTACGTCATACCGCAGGTGAGATAAAACTGTGGAAGCCTAAATTGGCACATTTTGAAACCAAGAAAATGGTGGCTGAGTATAGTGGTTACAGTTTGGAATGTGTTTCTATATTCTCAAAGCCCAAAATCTTCCAAGACATTTCAATACTTTAAGCTTACAAAGGAGGTATCCCCACCATCTTGAATTTACATATATTGCTCCATAACTTAATTTTCAGAATCAGTATTTAAAAACCAAGCTTGTGAAGGCACAGGAAACACCTTAAGGGGACTATGAACTAAAACATTTTCTGTGAAATCATTGTTTGCACGTATATGTGTATCTCAGTAAATAGATATTCTGGGGAAACAACTTTCTATAAAAAAAAAATACTGCATAGTTATTAAGTGTAATCAAAGAGAAAAAAATTGTGAAATGGCAGAAAAAAAATTACATTTTTAGAGCCTGGTGCAGTTTCCCTCGGAGGTAGGAGTAAAGTGCAACCACACTTCTGTGGTTTATTGCAGGTAATACCGACCCACTGTTACAGATATATTTTACACAGTACAGTGCAACGACGGAAACGCTGCAAGCCAGTTAAGTGTCTTTCGCATAGAAGCCATGGGGCACTAGGTGTGGGTGTTAGTGTCGTCCGTATCACTCTCCTGCTTCTGGGCCTTGAACGTGCAAAACAGCTTCCTGTACACAGGAGCCTTAATGGTTATTTCAAAATCAAACTATTTTTCTCAAGTAATTTGTTTCACATCTGAGATCATAGTCAAAGGTTTCCTCATTATTTAATCCATCTGTCCCACATTGATATAACGGATACCTAACAAAGTTAAAAAATTCTGTTAAGTATGTAGTCAAGCTTTGATTTTGTCTGTCTGGTCATAAAGTTTGATTAAAAAGATTTGTAAAAAAAAAAAAATTCAAGATGGTGCATTTGTTCTGTGGGTAACTAATTATGTGTCAGATAAACTATAGGTGAAGCTCTGCCAATATAATTAGCTCACTAATCAGTTCACAGAACACTACGATGATTCATGGAAAAATGTTGACGTTATGGGAAATTGCCATAATGGTGTAGACACACAAGATTTGCAGAGGGTGTTGTGAGCACTGCAATGTAATGTGTTTGCAACATAANAGGGTGTTGTGAGCACTGCAATGTAATGTGTTTGCAACATAATTTAAACACATGTCGGCACACACACGTGCATGCACAAATATGCATACACACACATGAGCATGCATGCCTGTGCATGCACACACACACACACACACACACACACTCTCTCTCTCTCTCTCGCTCACTCTCTCTTTTTTGCTCTCGCACTCTCACTTTCTCTCTCTCTCTCGTGCTCTCACTCTCTCTCTCTTTTTCGCTCTCGCACTCTCACTCTCTCTCTCTTTTTCGCTCTCGTGCTCTCACTCTCTCTCTCTTTTTCGCTCTCGCACTCTCACTCTCTCTCTCTTTTTCGCTCTCGCACTCTCACTCTCTCTCTCTTTTTCGCTCTCGCACTCTCACTCTCTCTCTCTTTTTCGCTCTCGCACTCTCACTCTCTCTCTCTTTTTCGCTCTCGCACTCTCACTCTCTCTCTCTTTTTCGCTCTCGCACTCTCACTCTCTCTCTCTTTTTCGCTCTCGCACTCTCACTCTCTCTCTCTTTTTCGCTCTCGCACTCTCACTCTCTCTCTCTTTTTCGCTCTCGCACTCTCACTCTCTCTCTCTTTTTCGCTCTCGCACTCTCACTCTCTCTCTCTTTTTCGCTCTCGCACTCTCACTCTCTCTCTCTTTTTCGCTCTCGCACTCTCACTCTCTCTCACGCTCTCACTCTCTCTCACGCTCTCACTCTCTCTCACGCGCTCTCTCTCTCTCACGCACACTCTCTCTCTCTCTCTCTAAGAAAAGTTTCTTGAAACACTTTTTTTAATATTGTTTTACAACTACATAAAGACATTTCAAATCTGTGACATGTGAAGATCTTATGAAAGACTAGTTGGGATGGCAATTTTGAACGTAAATTTTACAACTTCACCTGGGTAGCCAGAAAAATGATGTTACACTACTTAATACACCTTCTGCATGTTTTACATGTGAATAAATCAGATCTTAATACATATTTGTATAGGTAAATAAACTATTAAAAAATAACATATACAGTTAAGTTAAAGCTCCACAGAAATCAACTACTGTGTAAATATACAACAAACAGAAATGAAACCCAAAATGCCACATACACGAAATTGTTGCTCATTATCTTCACTAAAAGTGCGTTAAAATAAACGGATGTTAAAAATTTGAAAGTATTATCTTAAACCTACATACTTTTGTTATGCAATGGCGTAACCAACTGGCAACCCAAGATAATAAATGTGTAAAAAAATTTACAACTTGCTTATAACCACAGACTAGAAACTGAAAATAATTATAACCAGTTGTATATAGCTAGACTACAAATTCCATTATTTATTTTGAATTCTACTGCTAGCATTCAATATCAAATGGCACCTCAATAAAAACTGATTCTAAGTCGAGAAAGTTTACTTACATACTAAATTACAATGTATTTGGCATTTATTATGTGGTGGTATAAAAAACCTAACTCAGTAAAGTATAACTGCATATAAAAAGAATGCAAGTCATGAATCAGTCGGTACTTAACAACACACTAAATACAAAAAATGTTTAGTACTTTTTTCTTATCACAACTATAGAGAGCTTACTGCAAGTAGTATTTGTCATGTGATCACATCTACTTTTTTTAGGTTTATGCACATACATAAAACACAACCACGTTACAATGTCATTTAACAGAAGATGCAGAACAACTTCTGGAACTCAAGAATTATATTACAACAGCACAGAAAAAGAGATGAAATAGATGTTAAAGTTTAAATAAAATTACATTTATAGATAGCAAAATATAAAATCATTATTGAAAAATTACTAAAAAAATCATTATAATGTTTGAAAGAACAGCACCATCAATGTTGATTGAAAATTAGTTTGATTGAATTGCAAGGTTCATCCATAAGGCAATAATTAATTGATTGGTACAGTGAGAAGTGCTATTCTTGTAAATCTTCATCAATTTCTGAAAAGGGAAGAAAGCACACCAAATTTTCGTTGGTAGCCGACTATGCTCGCTATCTCCATAGCGTTCAAAACTGCAGCACCACAGAAGACTGCTGAAAAACAGAGACATTCGTTCTTTTCTAAATAGTCATGAAAGTTGCTGAAGTAAGTTACAAAATATGTGTGGCAGCTGTATACAGAAAAAAACAACTTGTTATACACCAAAAGTTTTAAAGTCACAGAGAGACTATTGAGTGTTAAATCAAAGGAGAGTAGTTTGAACTGTATCTGGCATCCAACCAACTAGGTATACAACTAAAAAATAAATTCAATGATTATTAAATTAATTAATTTATACATATTCTTACAAGATGCCAGAGGGGTGTGTATCCGAGCTTGTGAGGGGTAAAGGTATTAGTAAAAATTAAACAAATAAATATGCTTATAATTTATTCACACAGCTATTATTTACAATATTAAACTAACTATCTCCACCATTAGACTTATTATTCTCAGTGAGCACATCATTTAATGTCTATCTTAACTCTAATTAAAGTCCTTCTCAATGTCTCTATAATGACTATTGTCACTTAATTCACATTCATTATTAACACATGTTCAGTCAGTCTGTTGCCATCATTTGAAATGTCTTACACTCGCACATCCAGTTCAATAGTCCTGTTTGCCAGTCGCACTCTTCACTGCACCGATGCTAGCAGACTGCAGATTTTACTCCAGCTGGTCACTTCCGTCACCACTCATTGCTCTTCTCACTCATCGCCTATCGCTTAAACTCCCAATTCTCAAAAACTGTTAGTTCAGGAGCCTGTCACACAATCTCAGTTGCCAGATCTGGAAGGTTACCTGCACCCCGAGTCTTGCTGAGATAGGCAAAGCAAATTAACCAGAAAATTATTTAAGATAAATGCAGAAATTTAATCGATCCAAGATTAGGAGCACACGCATTGGAAAAGGCTTATCGGAGTGGCACGCTGCAGTTGGCCTTTGTAATCGCCACCTGCAGTTCTTAAGTTACAACTATAACCTTCAAACATTCCTTCGCTCTCGCAAGCAGGCTGGGCAAGGGAATGCAAATCAGTCCAGCGAAACTTAACACTGCACCCTCCTCAAATCTGTTTATCCTGATCTTCGTCGAGTGCCAGTTAGTCTATGTGAACAACCTTTGGCTTTGCCAGAGAGCCTTGGCAACAAAACTGAAAGACCACACCCCACGGAGAGGCATAATCAGGAACTGAAGAAAAGCCTCAGAATCACAATGGTGGAAGACCATAGACAGTGGGACACCAACATCCCAGACATCTTGTTCACCCTCTGGTGCAGAGACAACTAGGTTATAAACACCTAACCTAGACAACTTATCCTGGGCCAGATGATAACATGACCGGATGACTGGAAATGGGAACACGAGCCAACCACCTTCCCTCATTCCGTAACCGTCCGACTGGAAGCTTTAGCCCACCACCAGCGAGTCCAGGCAGCCCAGGAGAGGTAAACTTAAAAAAATTCCCGAAGTCCAAGACAGGGGTAAGGACCTTTGACTTGGGAGACAAGGTCCTCTTGAAGAATTATCCCCTCAGCCACGACCGGGATAAGTTTTGTGCCGGACTAGCTCAAAAATGTGAGGGACCCTATATAATTGTAGGTAGACAAAATAATGTGTACTGGGCTGAAGATGAGAGAGGACGGGTAGGAAAAGCAACTACCTGACAAATGAGGCCTTGTCCCATAGGAGTCAAAAAACCTGCCAAAGAATTTTCCAGGACTGGGGCTGACTAAGAGGAAGAGGATGAGCCCTGAACAGAGTTCGAACTGCCCCTCTTCCGGGAACCCGAACCCAGACTGCAGGAAACCCGAACAAACCCCAAACCCAGCACACCACACCCGAGGAAGAGAAGGAGGTGGAGCAGAAGCCACAAGGGAGTGCTGCACCCTTAAGGACATACCTCCCCTTGGTACGGTATGCCTCCTCTCAATCACTTCCCTCCACCCCTTCCGGGTATGCCCAGCGAAGAGACACCCCGGGACGAGGCAGTTCAAGAGCCAGCAGCTCCAGGATATCTTGATGGCCCCCATTGGACCGGAAACACTTGGGCACGCCTCCTAGACTTTGCCAGACGATGGAGAAGCTGACCGATCAAGGTCAAGCCGGCTGGTACCGCAAAACCACGTGGCAACCCACCAGGAGTTTTATGTGGCCGTAACACGGCACATGGAGTTACATAACTGCAAAATCAGTGCAGCCCCCCAGGGACCAGAACCAGTAAACTGTGAGAAAAGGGGGGAAAGAACGCCATAAGAGCTCAATTATACAACCAGCGACGGTGAAATATAAACAATTCCAGTGAATACAGTAACAGTGGATTATAAATAATTCCAGCGTTAGTACAGAGCATATGTCGAGGCAGTGATGAAATAGACATCATAATTAAGTAAAGAAAGGGGGCCATAAGAGCAAACGCAAATGAACAGTAGACAGTGAACCTCCTTACACAACTAAGTGTGGAACAGTGTGACCGATTACCCACGTAATATACGCCTACCCACTGAAATAGCAAACCCAGAACCCATGATATTTCCCTGTAATCTCCCCAAGGAGAAAGGAAACATGCATCTGCATAGCTAAAGAAGAACTAGGAACAGGTGGAAGCCTGCCTATAAAAAAACTGTCTAAAGTGAAAATAAATTTTTTGTAAATATTCTAAGAGTTATTGTGTGCATTTATAAGTGCCATGTTTTTTTATTAACTGTAGGTGACCCATACACATTTTAGTTAGAAGTTGTATGTAGGATTTTAGTGTAACTCACACAGCATAGATAAAGTATGAAATTTCAGGTACACAAGGAACGGAAGGCTTTATGAGCCCCCACACCTAGAGTCGAACCTTTCACACGTAAAATAACCTGCCCTGCAACCCATATGAGGCTACAGAGCAAAGCCGTTTTTAACATGCCTTCAGTGCCAGGGCAGGTAGAGATAAATGCAGTATAAACCCATGCAAGTTTGGGATAGCAATCACCCTATTTGCCCCAGTGTTAAAATTACGTGAACGCATGTCACTTTGCTTTCCAGGTCAAACTGTAAAACCTCTCTGTATGTAACCACAGTCCTCAGTTGTTCTTGTGAGCGTCACATATTTACAGTATCCCAAAAGGGCTCGGACACTCACCTGAAACCCCCGTTACTCCCTCCATGTAACACAACTCCCCAGGGGGCCGAAGATTTTAGCACGCCACCTGCCAAGTGAGACAGAGCAACCAGTCGCTCCAGCGCCACACGGAGAGCACACAGAAGAGCAGGAGAGATAGAAGCAAACACCGCCCAACTTAAGGTGACAGTCCGACATCACCCAGCTACCNGGGGGGGGGGGGGGGCACTTGACGCGTAGTCACACTATTTCTATTTTGCTCCTTAGGCACGGCGGATGTCTGGAGAGCGGAATGCACCTCAAGAAAGAGAGTACTATAAAATATAAATTGCACCCGCCTAACACAATCCAGAGAGAAGGGATCCAGAGAGAAGAGATGCCCTAAGCATTGCTTCAAATAGGGCACAGTTGTCCTGACGGCTACCTAATTTATTGCTCTAGCTCTTCACGCATGCCCTTCAGGCAAGCTCTTCAAGCCGACAGGCCCCTTCACCTTTTCTTGTGTTTCTTTCACCTTCTGTGCATTAATCAGTGCATCAATTTACAGCAGAAGAGTATGGGTCACCATGTTCTATTCTGAATGGAATAAAACACGTCTATAGTCTAACTGTTGTCTGTTCCTTCTTGAGTGAACTGTACATAGTCCTTCCTAGTAAGTGTCACCCCGCAAAGGAGCAGCAGGAAACCGCGGCTTGTGAACTGATTTTCCGGATCTAGAGTAGGACTATGGCCTGTCTCCTAAAAAGGACTTGTACATCACCCAAAACACCACACATTACACGGTCACCCATACTGTGGACCAGGTACGCAAAGGTACCTTGTGTGCACGTACGGTAGAACCCCGACCACTAGCAACACACACAACCAAGAGGCTAGATCACCCGTGTCAGTTAACCCACTCCAGCCACGTGTATTGACTCGCCAGAAGGAGAGACAAGGAGGGATCTGTCTACCCCTTCTGGGTTACACTTAGCTAGGGGTATTGTTGCCTGCCACCCCAGTGCGAACATGAACTGTACCACCTTTCCCTTGTAAATGCCGTTCACCCACAGAACGGGAAGTAAGTCAAGCGACAGAAGGGCAGCTACTATCCTCGCCGAGAAAGAGGCACAGCTTAACCAACCTTCTCCAGCTTTCAACTGCTTACCCCTCCGGAAACGAGCTCATGCCATCCGTCAACTGTTGAGGTCTCATCTCTCAGCCCTTCCCTTCCCAATATTTTTTTGGCCCCATGGAGAAGACCCTGCTCACCCCATCATCCAGTACCTCCGCCTGCGCCTGCCCCTGGTACTGGGCGTCGAACCCGCTGATGTCGCCGGACCACCGCAGCCAGCTGCCGATAGTGGGCCAGAAACCTGCATGTCCCTGCGGAGTCAGCCACTTGCCGGAGCCATCCAGCATACGCCGCCACCGTCAACCAGCCTGATCGGGAGACCACACCTGGGACCTTCACTGGCGAGCGCTCGGCCCATGGCAGTTAGGCACGTCAGAGGTAAGCCAGCGGCCCCGCCAACGTCAACAAGCCAAAAGCCCTGTCTAACCCAGCTAGACTTCATGCTGGGCAGGCAGCCTACCCGCCTGACCCTATTCAAGAGCACAGTCAAGACCAAGCACCAGATCTTGCAGACCCCACCTCATTAAGGTCTGCCCCTGAGCCTGTGTGTCTGACCTGACACGGAAATAAAAACCAAATAGACACAGATATGCTTTAGCCCTTCAGGCCGTCACGTGTCAACCTCAAGTCACATTTTAAGTATAGCATGTCCATGCAGGCCCCCACCAACTTAGAGGCATAGATGGTTGTCATTCAGTGACTGTTGTAATTAAGACACATGGAACTAGGAACATATCAGACCAGTAAAAGCCTGCCCTATAACAAAAATGCATTGTGCTCCAAGCACTCTTATAAGTGTTGTTAGCTGCCATTCTGGATTCACTAAAGTTATGATTGCCAAAACATATCATATGTACCACTCGTGACCTCAATCAACTTAATCTGACCCACTAACCATTAATCTGACCCAATGCCTTAGGCATTGTTGTAAGTACAGCTGCCCGCCATTTTAATCTCACTAAAGTTATAGTTGCAAATTCATATCATAGGTACCACTAGTGACCTCGATCAAGACAATGTAGTCCATCATGCCTTAACAATTCTAGTAAAGTCCATTCATGGTTACTTCCAAGTTTTCTTAAGTTCTGATAAAGTTCTACTTTCAGACTATTCCTCTCCCTTGAGCAAACAAAGCTTAACTAAGTATAGAAAATTATTCTAAAGGAACAACGCACCACATTTCTTAAAGGCATTACCCACAGACCTATTTTCCATCAATTTTTAGTCATATAAATTATGAATATAATATAATAATTTTTACTTAAAATATAAGTAAGGGCGGGGAAAATGGGAGATCCTCCGAAAACCAGCTAACCAGTGAAATAATCCGGCAAGATTCCCAATTGCAAAAAACCGGGAGCAACCTGGCCGGGGATTGAACCAGATTCGCTTTGGTGGGAGGCGAGCAGGTTAACCGCTCAGCTACCGCAGCCCCTGGAATTTGGTGTGTGCTGGGGCATACTATGCTTAAAATAGGGTTGGATGTACCTTAAGCACTTTGGCAAAAGCTGAACACCACAATTGTAATTTATTTAAGATGTAATCATATTACAATTTACAATTTACAAAGAATTTATTGAACATAACATTTTACACATTTTTGATACTCTCTTGGTTTGGAATTGTCACCATACCAGCCTTTGCGGCTCTTGTGGTGGTTCACAGGTGGTATATATTAACAGGGCTCACTTTTCAGTGAACCTTTACAGTGGAGTGAAGCGAACACACAATATAATATGAATAAGGGAAAAATTTTCAAAAAACCCTAGCGAAACATAATTTAATATTAGTACACTGATGAATTATGGAAGGGAGAAACGTTATTTTTATTTGACAGAATATGTACTCGTAAAACATACGTGATGTTGACATGCTATATGTGCTTATTAAATATAAAAAATAGATTTTTTATTTTAAGTATTCATAACTTCTGGAACTTTTTTCCTTCCTTCACATTCTTTTGTTTTTTTAAACTTTTACTTCCGGTATTTACGAAAAAATGCACTTTTTTGTTAAATGACCACAATAAAACAGTTTAGATATTACTGATCACTGAAACATGAAAACACAGCAAGAACAGTAAAGCAGTTTGAGATGTTGAACTTGCTAGAATCCCAATCTTGTATTCACCATGGTAAAACATAAGAGATTAAGTATTAACACTGAGTTGTAACTCATCTTTCTTCCTTGGCACTCTGACCAGTGTTTTAAAAACTACCCCCTGTGGGTGAAGGAAACTGGATATTTTTCCAGTTAATATCCAAGTTATCAAAATAACACTGGAGAAGAATGTCTTCACTGTTAATCTCTCTGGCTTACACACCAGCATTAAGAGCAGTGATTTCAAGTGAAGAAAGCTAGCAGTTTTCGTCAACCTCCCCCTATCCCTCTCCAACAAATACATCAAAATAATTTGCCAAGATCAAACAAGTGGTATGCTCTTCGCTTGGGTTTAAGTAAGATGCAATGAATTGCAAAACAGGGACGAGAAAATATAACTAACTGTTGATGGATAATGGATACACGTCTATGTTACAGAAAGTTCATATATATTTGAGTTAANGAGAAAATATAACTAACTGTTGATGGATAATGGATACACGTCTATGTTACAGAAAGTTCATATATATTTGAGTTAAGGTTACAAGTAGGCCGCTAGGCTAACAAAAATATATAAAAGGACAGGAATTCAAGTACTCGCAGTCTAGTACTTGTCAACAGGCACACATGCAAAGGACAATACATTTTTAACCCGGTTGCACGATCGCGACATTTCGCTAGCTAGACCAGCTTCATTGGATGGCGAGTTGTAGGACACTCGAGTGTCCTAAAACTCGTCGTCCGATGACTGATGAAGCTCGCCTAGCCCGCAAAAAGTTGCAATCTCGCAACCGCATGAAAAATGTGCCATCCTTCTTTGCGCGAGTGCCTGTTGAAAAGTGCTAGACTGTGAGTACTTACAAAATACGATTACTGCAATCTTTAAATTGGTATTAAAGGCTTTCCACGGTAAACTGAACCCTTTTGAAAGTTCTCTCATTTGGAATAAGAGTCAATGAATATATTTTATTTTAGCCTTAGACGTTAACTTTGGAGTGCAGTGGAATTTATACACTGTGTTTATTACTTCCATGCCAATATTTATTTAAAAAGGTGGTTAAAGGATAGCCAATTGCGGAAAGGAAAAAGTAACTAGGGCCTCAAAAGTGCTCACTTTTCCATGAACAGCCTATAACAGGTAATACTTTTTTGACAAAAGCTCTCTTTAGAGTATGGTGAAACACAACTACTCTTGTCAATGAGCACCTGTAAATCAAAGAGTTGATGTAAAGCCAGTACCTAATTGGGGAAATCAAATAAAGTACCATGGTCTCACCTACAAATCATCCATAATCCAGATATGCCAGGACACATGGCTTTAAGAACCATGTACTTTTTATTGGTCTCACAATGGAAACCCACTTACCTCATCGCACTGGATACCTGGTCCTTAGCATTATCACCACATTAATACTTTAACCAGTAAAACAGNAACCCACTTACCTCATCGCACTGGATACCTGGTCCTTAGCATTATCACCACATTAATACTTTAACCAGTAAAACAGCATCATGGCTATACTACCCCTGAGAACAACCCCCATCACGAAAACAGTTGATGGTGTCTCAAGCAGCTGTACAACCAGTGACAGTGTTACACACAAACACACACACACACAAACACACACGCACAAAAAAAAGCTGTGCCAGCGGCTTCGCTCACAAGGACTACAGAATTATTGTTTAGGTTTTTTTAAAAAATAATTTGAATTTTATTTAGTGTTAATCTTCTATACTCTATACATATAATAAAACTCAACGTGTCTGTGAATTAAGTGGTAAAAACACTTATTAGTAATTCTTTGTTATATTAAGAGATATGCAACCACTGAGTTTTTTTTAGGTCTTTTTATTTTACACAATTCTTTACTACATGATATTGTTTCATCTTTAATGGTTTAGACAGCGTATTGCAAGAGAGTGCGCTGGTGGCAAACTTTTTTCCAACTGGATTCACTATTATAGTTTGTAAATTTTTTGAAATATTTTCTTGCGATGAGAAGTAGCCAATATCACCTTTCAGCCCTCCAACTATTTCTGCGCAAGAAATTACGTCAATCTGTTGCTCGGTTGCGATGTTGCATTGTTATTCTGTTTGTGCACTTTTTCATTTTCCAATAAGAATTTCCCCAAGAGAATGACATATTTTCTTGTGATAAAAAGTAGCCTATGTCACTTCCCGGCCCTCCAACTATCTCTGTACAAAAAAATCACGTCAATCCATTGCTCCGTTGCGACGTGAAAGAAGGACAAACCAACCAACAAACAAACAAACACACTTTCACATTTATAATATTAGTTAGGATATAGAGAGCCATATTGCCTTATTCTAATTTAAATTATCTTTACAAGATCACTGGATGGTCGTGTGTTGTAAATGCTACATTGTATATTTTACAGTCAATTTGCCAGCTGTGTGCATAATGGCATTCAGAAAACAGAATGTCCACAAAAACGTAGAACATCACTGCATGAAATTATGTTGCACAGTAAATTACAGTTATAATATAATTATAATTTGCTACAGCAATAATTTATCTCACCATTGTTATTTGTCATTGTAACGCAGTTCCACTATTAATGGATGTACTACAGTAGATAGAAAAAAAATTATGAATAGTGCTATGAAAAATTCTTAACAACACTTACTTCACACTTCACTGCAAAACACAGTTCTTATTCTGCTGAATTATTCCTACTTGGGTAACATTCCTCTCANAAATTACAGTTATAATATAATTATAATTTGCTACAGCAATAATTTATCTCACCATTGTTATTTGTCATTGTAACGCAGTTCCACTATTAATGGATGTACTACAGTAGATAGAAAAAAAATTATGAATAGTGCTATGAAAAATTCTTAACAACACTTACTTCACACTTCACTGCAAAACACAGTTCTTATTCTGCTGAATTATTCCTACTTGGGTAACATTCCTCTCAATCTCATCATCATCTTCAATGCTGCAACACATGGTATCAGTTTTTATAAGCTTCAAATTAACATTATTTTTGTACTGTAACACTATGATACTGAAAATAAAAACACAAGGATCTGCCTGAATGTTCAGTCATTACTAATTTTTTAATGTAAGTACACAACAATCACAATGAAATTCACTTAAAAGTACTTTTCCTTCTAAGTTTACCTCTCAAATCTCTGGCAGATATAATGTAATTTAATTCATCTTTAGTACACCTTATGCATTCTTTGANCTAAGTTTACCTCTCAAATCTCTGGCAGATATAATGTAATTTAATTCATCTTTAGTACACCTTATGCATTCTTTGATTAGATAAAAACAGTCACTCACAATACATAATTCACAAATGTAAATAAATCATGCACGTCATGGGAAAAACATATATACGAAATAGGATGGGAAGAAGCCAGCTAATATTTAATGAAAGTCAAGCAAATACTGTACATGTATCACTGTCATGACAGAGCACAGATTTTTTTTTCTTTTAAAAAATTCAGCCAACAAAATTATATTTTCAGTAGCTTGTTTCAAGTATGCAGCCATCTATGTTCCAAAATTATATTNAAAAATTCAGCCAACAAAATTATATTTTCAGTAGCTTGTTTCAAGTATGCAGCCATCTATGTTCCAAAATTATATTGCATCAATAATCTGGCTGATATTCATGTAATGTATTTTGGATCCAAATGTTCACTGGTTTTTGTTAACTTGACAATTGTAATAATTAAATTTTATTTAAATATTGAAAAATCAAGAAGTAAGAATTAAAAGTACTGAACCATACTGGCATAGTTAATCTTCCAATCCCCAAACTCAATGAGGAAGAGTTGCACTTCACACTGAGTTTAAATTGTTTATTGTAATATATTAATTTCAAATTAGTACACAGACAATTTCTCACAGGCTGATTTTACTCATACAACTTTCATTATATACATATAAACTCACAGTCTTAACGTTATTTAAAGTTACAAATGCACTTACGCTTTTTCTTGCGAGTCAAGATGATGGACTAGTTCATCACGCTTATTAACAATTGTGACCAGCTCATCAAGTAGCAGATTTTCACGAATTTTTTGCTCCTCAGTTTTCTGCCAGTCTGTAACAAAATTAAGTAAGAGCTAGGGTGGAAAATAAATTAACTTGAGCTCTAGTGTGGAAAACAGTATGCATAATTTATAGTCTACAAAATCTGCGTGGGCAAGCTGAATATTTAAGGAACTGAGTTATGTGCTAATGATTGAATATGACGACATGCTTGGTATTTGCTAGCATTCTGAACAAGAGGCAGAGCAAGTGCGGAAGGGAAATATGGGGGCCGTAACACTCTCCTTTGCCATTAAAGTCATCTAAGTTAGTGTTGAAGTTATTAATGTCTTTATTTGTAACAAAAATATGTAATTGCAGGAAACTATGACACATTTCATTATATTTGAAGTACTCTTTCTTTCTTAACACGTGCATCAGAATAACTGATTCTGGTTTAATCCCCATCAGTTTTCTTTAGTGTTATCCTAATCTTGAGACATTTCTGGCTAAACCTTGATCTGAACAGTCAAGGCTTGCTACTACTGAAAATGAAAAGGGGGAAATAAAGCTCAAGAAACTTCCCTATCATTATGATGATGCATTACAGGCGACATCAATTCTCTACGTAGCCTCCACCAGAGTTGCCCTTTCTCCCCACAAATAATGACCATAATGTCGCTACATATCAAAAAATGTTATGATGGGCACTAGCGTGAACCTGCCTTTAAACAAACATACTTGCTGAACACACCGTAGGTAGATGCTGCTGTATTCAAGACAATTTACAAACACCCATGGTGAAAGAATGCCAAAAATTATGCTAGCCACGAGGACACATCAACACGGGTCTATGGGAAGAAAACAAGCTCTCAGTAGTTTCACCATGGCGTAAGGTAAACCAGGACAAGTTTATAATACAGAATCTTTAATAAAGGCATATTTCACCAGTAAAAACTGTCTTGTCTGCAGCCAGCCACCAAGAGGAGAAGATGCTGCCCTTGGCGCAGCGGCATCCTGCACTACCGCAGTTTACGTAATGACTACCAGCCTACTGCAACCACTCAACAGAAGGTGAGCGAGCAGATATAAACATTAATACTAAAAAATATGTGGTACTAATCAAACGTAATAGTGTATTTCAGCATGCATTCACCACACATTTTTACAAAAAAAAAAAGTGACTAACAAAAAGTAGGGTGCGGCTTATTTACAAGATATTGGCAATAAAAAAAAAAAATTTACCACCACTTTAATGTTTTAACTTGGTTACTAAGGAAGTCTAAAATATAATGCGAGTACATGAATACCTCATCACTCGCGTGTATAAAAAACAACTTTGGGTAAAGGCCACGTATAATGTAAACAAACACGATCGATTGGCCACCATCTTCAGACCGTCTCCTTCCCAGCACACCTTTTAACTTGAAGTTTGCCCTGTAATAACCTATGTCCTTCCCATTTCCAGCTTTAAACACACTGGTTAGTAATACAAAGTACGTTACTGTACAACAGCACAACTCAAAACTCTCAGTAATAATACCGGCAATTGATTGAAAANTCTCAGTAATAATACCGGCAATTGATTGAAAACCGAAATGGAAAGCTATACAAAAGCAAGAAGTGGAGGAAACAAGCGACACGTGGATGACGCAGATAAGTGAAAGCGACGAGCAAGGAGCGGGAGAGGTTGTGGTGACAGAGGACGCAACAAGGTGTCAAAGTCCCCTCCCCTGCAGTTACTCACACCCTTCGCTGTCTGGTGGAATACTACTCTGTTGCCACTTTTCAGCAGGCGGAGGCCAGTCGGCGTGGCAATGACACACTTAATGGCAAATTAATTAGTTTGATGTTGCTGTAGTTTGCTGTTGCTGCACCGGCCAGCCTCCGCACTAGCATGATGTGGCCAGGCAATATTTACCGGAATACAAAAATTCAGTGCAGCCTATACTTGAAATGTCAATTATCCCTAATTTATAATCAAATACTACTTCTGGTGCGGCCTATACACGCATGCTGCCCATCCACACCAAAATACAGTATTCCTCCACATATTACCGTAATTGCAATTATATTATAATGTTGTAAATCAGACATAACTGTAAATATAACAATTTTATACTTTGTCTGTTGCACATTGTCATTATTAATCTAACCAGCTCAAAATTTAAAATACAAAATTTATGGTTTGTAGGTATAATTTAGGTATGGGTCCAAACTCCATTTTGCAGATATTACCGATACTTTGTGGTTGATCCCATAGATAGTGCACATACAAATCATTTCATTTGTATTATTTTATATAGTGTCTGAGAGCATCAAAAAAAATTTACCACCTCGGGAAAAATGTGCTTTACACAGTTTGCAAATGGCTTTGTGGAGAGCAGCATGTTTAACTTTAATACTGATAAACTTCACTTTTTCCGTTCCCGCCCATGTCAGATTAATAATTACCCTACAAATAAGTATGCAGACTTACAGGCTCATTTTTTCATATTTGGCCACCAGGTCCAACTCCAGTTTACGCATCCACTATCTGCACTAGACGCACAGACAAATTGCAATTTTTTTTCCAGGAAGTACGACGGATGCAATTATAGAGTTTTAATTATTACATTTGCACTTTTTAAAATATATGCTAAATGTTTACCCAGTATTTTTATGTAATGCAATATTTCAAATTTATTTGTTAAAAACATTTATAGGCCTAATTATCATGATGAATGACCATGCAAAAAATAATGATGTGTATGTAATTATATGCCTAAGAAATTTATTTGATCTATTAAATAAAACTATATTTCTTGTTCCAGTAATCATCAGTAAATAAAAAAATAAAAAACTGGGTTTTTAATTTCTTTAGTTGCGTATTTAGAAATTGGATCATTGAGCTAACTACAAACGTAATAAAAGTTGTTAACAAATTGTCTAAAATCTTCATTTCGGAAAATCAGCAGTAGTACCAACCCACTACAAACAGAGTAGAAAACTATGGAATTTTATGGCACCAACGTGATCAGGATGGCTTCATGACCTCAATTGTGAGCATGTATTTCGTGCTACATGCGCTCAGTTGCTTTGATGACTAACATTCAAGGGTAATATTTTGTTCACGAAGAAAAACGAATGTGTGTTTGACGTTCGTGTAAAACGTACTTGACGTTCGCGTAAAACACGTACGTGTTTGAGTAAAACATGTACGTGTTTGAGTAAAACATGTATGTCTTGACAAAGGAAATATGTGGTTCACAGAGAATTCTACTTGTCTTACTTCCAGCCAATCACAAACTATTCAAAATAAATTCAATTTTTGAGACAGTTTTAAAAAAACTATTAGACCTACACACTAACGTTAAGAAATAAAATTTCACCAATTAGTACCAGTTGATACGCCGAGGCTCTTTGCTATCTGATCCAACACGTTTTCTTGATCGTGCACAATGTCATACTGCGAGCGATAGAGCGATATACTGTCGTATTTCTTTCACAATTGTTTGTTGACATTTAAGTGATAGAAAACATGTTACAATAAATATCATTCTGGTAAAATTTTTTTTACAAATGAATTTCAAATACTTTAAAAGCAGATACAACTGTTATAAGTTTTATTACGTTTTATTTTACGAATTTCACCAGTTACGGATTATATCGAGTTGAATACGTAGCAGCACCAAAGCCAGCCATATCTGTATTCGTTAAGTAATTTCAAACCACATTTTACTAAAAAATAAAAACAAAAAATTGTTTTTCCGTTGCAAAAAATTAAAAAAATTTGTTTGTGAAAGCATGTCTTGCAAGATAAGCAAGTTTCGGTAATTTCCATGACAATTAAATAATTTGGGTTGATGAAATGATTTGGTTGGAACATGACCAATTGCAGCAGATACTGATTTTGGGTTCATCGGTATCAGTATCTGTCCATCCCTAGTATAAATATATCAAAACCATAACAAATACAATTGGAAGCACATCCCAGTGAACTGCCCCATTCTGGCATGTACAGCAGTATTTAAAGAACCCCGAGTGCATGGCGAGTGAGGGGCAGAACGAGATTGTTCGATGGAGGGAGTAATCACCCCTGTGCAGAGCCAAGATGCACCTTTGGTATGCGGCTTCTCCGCTCATTCTCTGCTGAGAGGGTGGGTCCACCCACTTTCAGACAGGAGTGCCAAGGCGGGCAGGTTGCCAGCATCCAGTTGGCAAGCTCACACTGAGGCTTGTGACCCACCCTTCAACGTAACAGCAGGAGTAAAAATGCAATGGAACACTGCGTCAAGGTGGCTTAGAGGGAACACCAGAGGTGGAGGCTATACGTGGTCAAACGACCGCAGTCATGACGCATCAATGTGCGTGACGGAGGCTCAAAAGGATCAAGATGTTTACTATACTAAAGACGTCAACTAAAATAACACAAAATCCATATCTTAAAAGAGTTCAATTTTCTCAATCTGGTGTAATGTCTTATGAATTATACAAGTGTGCATGGCACACACTCTTTAACCAACACATATGTTGAGAAAAATTATAAAGTAGGGATGAGTCGGTTCCGATTCTTGGTTCCACTGGTTCTCGGCTGTTAGAACCAAAACCGAGAACCGAAATTGTAATAACGGTTTTTACAACCGCTACAGCAAATAAATTTTGCGAAGGTTTTTTAAATGGGAATGATGTTCTTTGATGGGGAAACTAAATTAGCACCAATAAAACTCATTTGCACTGAAGTTAGCATGTCTTAATAAACAGATCACGTACTCATCTGAAATTAATATCGTGCTACATAACAAAACCAAACATTTTCACAGACTACATGAACTGAGCATATATATTGCTGAAAGGTGTGTGCAACGTGCACAAAAATTGCTTTGGATGTCACATTATCACCGTTGCTGACGATAATCAATACTTCCATGTTGACAGCAGCAAACGTGGTGAGCAGTTAGGAAAACAAAATGTCTTTTTGGAGTACGACCATTGCTGTGTAGTAGTGCATCTTTGTTTATTATTTACACACACAGGTTATGATTTGATAAACAGAGACATAAGGGAAGGTCGAGTTGGAACAATGAAAGTGTTATTTATTACTGCGCTGAGATCTTGTATTTCATTTATGGAACATGAATCTTGAAATGACATCGGATGTGTGGCAGTATTTTGTTATTGACAGTTAGCAAATGTACCTTCAGCAGCGCAGGTGCCATTTGTGATATGAAGAAAAATAGACTTCACCCCAAAAAAATCAGAATGTTGATTTTCTGTAATAAAAATTTGCAGTAGGTATTTAGTGGCTGGAATTTATGTTCTGATCTAAACATTTAGATTTTCATGTTTTAATTTTTATCTTTTGAATGCGTATGCCATTTGAATTATAAAATTTGCTGTGATTGTTAGTAATTTTTTTTTTTTTTTTAATAATTAGGTATGTAATCAAATGTGATGCAATATGGTGTACCCAGAACATTTTGGTTGAAATGTTTGTCAGTAGATTAGGAAGAATTAATTGTATAGTAACTCTCTGCATTGCAGTGATTTTCATGCTAGTAGCTGTCAATATATTTAGATTGATCTATGTTGTTAAGAAGGTGTTCAGAAGCATACAGAAAAGGGAACCATAATTTTTTTGTGATGTGATATGAAGTAAATTCAATGTTTCAGATGATTCATACCATTTTCAGTTTTGCCCCTTTGTTCAGGCTTAAATTTTTTTTTTATATAATTGCTTTGTTTTTATGCAATACTTATAGCAGCATTGATGATATGGTTTAGAATTTGCACCTGGTGTCTGCAGTGTGGCAATTTCATTGTGCTGGTTTTGTTGGTGAATAAAAATGTTTCCCATCGTCGTCATCGTCATCATCATCATATCACTTTTTAAAAAGTGCAGAAGTTTTTTTTTTTTCAAAAAAACTAAGAACCCATTTTTATGAATCAAATTAAAACCGAGAACCGGGGAAAAATTGGAACAGACACATCACTATAATAAAGCAACATAAAACCATGGCTGTTAATCAATCATAGTTAGTAAATTTTTGACACACACACGTAAAACTATGTGATGCAGAATTCCGGATGATTGTAAATCTTTACTGGTCTCAAAATATTTAGATTGCAATGAGTGTATAATAACAATAAGCTTATACATACCTTCAATTGCTAGAATACTTCTTAATTCGCGATTCAAAAGCTCATATCGCCTCTCTAGATCATCTTCCTTTTCACTGAAAAAAATAAATTATGATATTGGTTTACTTATAAATTAAGCAAGCATGGTGGCTTAAGGCCACTATGAATGTGAAACACAAATTACTGTCCAAATACTTCAATTCTGTGGATATAAGCCTAATTTGCAATTTTAAAAACTATATAATAATTTGTGTATTACTGTAAAGTATACAGAATAACAAAAACAATGTGGTCCAATGTTCTGGCCGATATAACTTGGCCAGTGGTGTGCAGTGACACATTTTCATTATGTGATAAAAGAAATACAGTCAACTCTCAAAACTTAAATATAACCTTTCACGGTTCCCAGGAAAAAAATTGTTGCTCCAAAGGTGGCATCATTGGAATTTGGACCGATTCTGATCCACCCCCAATCTCTATGCCTTTTTTTGCAGAGTTCATAAGATCAAAATTTTTTATCGACTTTGACTCCCAAAAACTGCTCCATCAGAGTCGAAAATAAATAACCTATCAAGACATCACAAAAACATGGCCGGCAAGAGACATAATACACACCACATTGTAATCACAGTTCATACGTAGTTACATACAGCTTTTATCGCATACTGTATTAAAATCCTTAACACGTGTTTCAACTAGACTTCAAATTGAAACAGTTCACGGTAAAATCAATGTCCACACGTATTCGTATTCATAAACAAATCCAGTAGCTATCAAAAACTCCCACAGACAAAAAAATGCAACTCCAACAAACAATAGATATACGAAAATTGATTGTGGCCCTTTCGTAACGTGATCTCTTGGATGCAGGAAAAATCAGTATAGATCTATATCGTCACAACACTACGATTTCAGTGTTTTAATGTAAAATAATCACAATTTTTTTAAATACTGTATCAACTAACTAAAAATCAGAAGAATGTATATATTTGCGGAAAACAATATATGGCAGCTTTTTCCGAAAGTCTTCCGGAAAAATCGGAAAGGTTGGCAGGTATGTCATAGCCGTATCTGCTCTTGTATAGTTTAGCCCCAGGTCCCCTTCACCTGGTATTATCGTAGTCTACTTCCGTTACAGTTTTTTTGTTAGTTAGAAGTTAGTACAGGCCACTGTGTCTATTCCTCATGGGAATAAACCCTTTTTTTTCTAACTAACCTCAGAGTAATTATTTCTAGGGTGACTGTGACTTTAATACCAGGAGACGTCTGCCCACCAGCAAAAAGCAGGAAACCGTTTCATTAAAACCCATTTGCCAAACTTAAAGGTAGGACTGCAGGCTCCCTTAACCAGGTGCACGTACGTCTCAAACAGACTCATTAGACAGCCACCCATACTGTGGAACAGGTACGTCAAGGTACCTGGTCTACACATACAGTAGTCACAACCACTAGGATCTAAATCTAAAAGGCGGCTAGTTAGCTAGCCCAGCCAATTCACTACATCCACCGCGCTGTTATTGATGCCGGCACGAGTGATAAGACTGGTTCTGGAGGTCTAACTCTCTTCGGTCTACACCCATGTCGCTGTCAGACATCCAGGGTAATCCACTGCTCTAACCACCGCACTGTTTGTCGCTGGTTGGAGTAATCGGGTACGACTACCGTTGGCTTAGCCACGACTCGCTTTACACCTAGCTAGGGATCCTCGTCGCCTGCTCTTCCTTAGCGTGGCCGACTTTAGTACATTCCTTTATGCCATTCACCCATAGGAGTGGTGTTAAGTGGTTAGCTAGTAAGGCAGCTACTGCCTCCGAGTCCAACTTGAGCTGTAACCCAGCGCCAACTGCCCTCTACAGTCTATAACCCCCCGGGGAGTGAGCTCAAGCTGCCAGACAACTGGAGAGGCCTCACCATCCAGTCCCTCCACGCTCCCTATTTCAGCCATCCTACAAGACCGCCGGCAAGCCATATCAAGTCATCGACTTCTGCCAGGGACTCCATGTACCACTGGGTATATTGAACCCGTGGTTCCAACCCAGCAGGACCAGCAGCCCTCCGTGGGATCCTACCAGCTGCAGCACCACCTTTGCCCATGGACTCTGCGTGAGTCCCAGCTGGCACCAGCAGCAACAGCGCCCGAGTCAGGAGCTACCCCGGGCTACGCCTACTCCAGGTAAACCAGTGGCTGTGTGTAAAACAGTGTTGCGGAAGACAGTTAAGCACACACCAGACTTTGTGCCATGGTGCCAAACCATGAGCACCAGTTTATATATAGGCTGGGATCCGGTTGGCAGCCAGTAAAGTCGAACCCAATAGGTAGCCAATGTCTGTGAGCGGCACAGTAAAACTTTGCCCAACCGTGATGTCGTCGTCAGTTTCCCAATGTCACGCGTCATGTTGTACAAGCTTCATACACATCTTTTCTTGTCGTCACATCTGCAAATGTACATCTGCCAAAAATTAATATGCCTTTTCAGGTCAGTGGGACGAATGGCCCATGTTCTCCCAGCTGTACCAGGCGACGATTCATGACAATCGAGGAATAGGCGATAGTGGGAAATTCCAGTATTTGTTGGGATGCCTCAAGGGGGAAGCTTTACAGTTAGTAAACAATCTACAGATTACAATTGAAAACTACACAGTAGCTTGTAAACTTATATCCCAGTACCAGAACATCAGGAAACTCACTACCCTATACATAAAGAGAATTCTGAACCTGCCTGCTGTCAACTCTGCAAATTTTCAATCAGTCAAACAGTTTGTCAACACCTTCAATGACAACGTTCATGCTCTGGAAGGCTTAGGCAATGATATCACAAACAATAACCATGTTCTGGTCACAGTTTTGATGCGCAAGTTGTATGTGTGTATGCTCACAAAGTTCGAAAACTCATGAACAGACAGCACTGAAACAATTCCTAAGGTTTCTGAACTCATATATTTTGTTCAAGCTAGAGTATTAAAAATGGATTGTGCTGTTGATGTAGGAAATAAGGTTAGTACAAATAACATGTCTCGGAAACCATTACTGACGAAGTCAAGTCTTACAACCTCACCACAAAAGGCAATATTTATTACCAGTTCAGAACCTAAAACTAGATCTTGTGCAGTGTGTCAGCAAACCACCCATTCTGTGTACAAGTGTCCTAAATTCACTGATGCCTCACTTAAAGACAGACAACGGGGTAGTAAACTCAGTAGACCGGCGGGACATGTGCGATCCTGAAGTACTGCAAACTCGGTGACAAGCGCATAGGCTTAGCACTGTGGCAGGTGAAGTGAAGAACTTGCAGATGAAGCATAGGTCAATGTGCACTTGGGCAGAGTAACAGCATACAAATGAGCCACGGCGAAACAGCTTAGGTTGCTATGTACTTGGGCAGAGACACAGTGTGCAACTGAGCAGAGGCGAGCCAGCCTCAAATTGCGGTCAGCGGGCAGTATATGTACTGTGGGCCCCGTGGCGAGTGAGGGGATAGAGGTNGGGGGGGGAAGAAAAAAAAAGAGAGAGAGAGGCATGGATGGCCGACAGCATCTGAGTGCTGGGCTGCTTACCCCTCCATACAGCAGCTGGAAGGGTGGCACGCGCCCAAGCGGTGGTGTGATGCGGTCAGCGGGCATACAGGCGGCAGCAGCAGTTCCAAAATTTGGCTACCCTTGCATCATCATGGGTCAGTGGTGTGTATGGCTAATGGAACTTGTCCAGGGAGGGGGTTGGGGGGTACAGCTGTGACGGAAGCTAGAGGGTTAACAGACGTCGCCCATGGCGTATCAATGTATAGCTTGTGCAGCACAGCTGTGCACTTAAACACAAGTTTTAGAATGAATGTTTAAAAATATTTCTTTCCTGGGAGGATATTTATAATGTGGGGTGCAGGTTTTACAAGGCGGCGGGTGGTACAAAAGTAAATATGGTATTCACATGTGTAACAAAATAAACCAAATCAACTTAACAGTCATTTTACATTAAAGTGATATCGNAGTAAATATGGTATTCACATGTGTAACAAAATAAACCAAATCAACTTAACAGTCATTTTACATTAAAGTGATATCTATCTAGTATATAGTAACAGCACCCAAATTGTAAGTGATTAACACAATGAGTAAGCAAACTTACAGTATGTTCAGCTGCATTTGTCTCCTCAGTAGAGCATTCTTCTTGTTAACTANAACACAATGAGTAAGCAAACTTACAGTATGTTCAGCTGCATTTGTCTCCTCAGTAGAGCATTCTTCTTGTTAACTAGTGTGAACCACTTTGCCATCAGCTCATCTTCTCTTTCTTTGTCCTTCCCTGCAAAAGTATCACAATAAATTAGTACAGTACAGGCTTAAAGCTTGGTTTCACCTCTTGTAGAAATTCTTAGGCAGGCAAAAATATGTAATGAGACATCCTTTTTAAAGGGAATTGGAGCTCTTCAATACGAGAAGAAAACATATTGTCTCAATCTTTTTGGTTAATTTCCACTGTGTGTTAAGTGCTAACTATAAAAATGCAGGAACATAGTTATATTTTACCAGCATATTTTTACCTTTTTGTGACTAGTAAATAAAAAACTACAAAAATTAGACACAAAAAATTAATCAACTAGTAAAATGTAAATTATATATNTTTGTGACTAGTAAATAAAAAACTACAAAAATTAGACACAAAAAATTAATCAACTAGTAAAATGTAAATTATATATAATCAAACATTTCCAATAACTTTTCGGAAACTGAATTTATGGCATGAAAACAAAGAATTTTTGCATAATATGTGAAGCAGAGCTATAAAAATGTACATTCTNTTTGTGACTAGTAAATAAAAAACTACAAAAATTAGACACAAAAAATTAATCAACTAGTAAAATGTAAATTATATAGAATCAAACATTTCCAATAACTTTTTGGAAACTGAATTTATGGCATGAAAACAAAGAATTTTTGCATAATATGTGAAGCAGAGCTATAAAAATGTACATTCTTGCTTGCACACAGACATAAACATATTCATGTATGTGTATCCATACATGATCATCCATCCATCTCATCCACCCACCCTGCCTGTTCACTCCCTTAAATCATTCTCATGCATGAACACCTGCTCACTTACTCATTCAATCTTTCACACACCACTAAATGTACCCCTTCCTTATCTTTTCATAACTATACTAAATACATAAAGAGTGAGTCAACTGGCAGAAAAACGTGAAGAGAAAACCTGTACAAGAAAAGTTACAATGTCATTGATGCACCCAGTTCCTGGAACTAAGTACTCATGTAATTCATAGCGCACTACACAATCGAATCACATTATTATGACCACCTGCTAGTATCCAGAGTAACCACCCTTCGCAGCACGAACAGTAGCTGGACGAGCTGGCAGTGACTCAGTGCATTGCATCCCACAACTGTTGAAGCATGCTTGGCGGAGGAGATAGATGGCGAACACGACGATTGAGGTGGTCCTACATATGTTCAATTGGATTGGGATTGGGACTGTTTGGGTGGCAGGGAAGAACCTTGAAGTCTTGATCGTGCTCTTCCAGCCACATCTGAACACTTCTAGTCGTGTGGCAAGGCACATTATTGTGCTGGATGATCCCATCCTCCCAAGGAAAGACAATCATGTACGGGTGGACGTGATCACAGAGGATGAATTCATAACCAAATTGATCAAGAGTGCCTTCCATGGATGATGGGACCTAGAGAATACCATGAGAACATTCCCCAGACCATAACAGTGCCCCCACTGCCTTACGCTCATCCAGCAAGGGATGCAGGGTGTCGATTCTCAGACGTTTCTCACCAGACATGCTGACAACCATCCGTTCTAAGCAGCTGAAAACGTGACTTGTCGGAGAAGGCTACCCATCGCTAATCGCAGTGGTCTAGTCGCCATACTGCTGAGCAAATTCCAGTCGTTTTCGTTGATGCACCTGTGTTAGCATGGGTGCAGTCACCCTCCATCTACTCCGGAGTCCCGTTCGTAGAAGGATTCACTGAACTGTTGCGGTAGACACATGTCTGGATGCCCCCCCGGTTCATTTCGATGGTGAGCTGTTCCACTTTAGCCTGTCGGTTGGTCTTCATGCACCATTGTAGTTGACGTTTACCTCAGACATCAATGGCGTGTGGAGCTCTGCAGTTTCCACTATAGTTATTTCCAATGATGCCATTCGTTCACTCACAATACAGCTTTACCACAGAGGCACGTGAACTTTGTTCACAAATGTCACTGTCTCCGATATGCTGCCCCCCTTGGCCCGAAAGCTGATGATCATCCCTTTTTGCAACTCAGTTAAATTGCTTTCCTTATCNTTCCAATGATGCCATTCGTTCACTCACAATACAGCTTTACCACAGAGGCACGTGAACTTTGTTCACAAATGTCACTGTCTCCGATATGCTGCCCCCCTTGGCCCGAAAGCTGATGATCATCCCTTTTTGCAACTCAGTTAAATTGCTTTCCTTACCCATGACAGCAGGAAGCGCAATGTGTAGAGCCAGTCTGTTGGTCGCATTATATACCCGCTTCACCAGTCCACATCAAGGGCCATACATCATGGGCTATGCACTGCAGATGGCACTTCTAGCAGATGGTTACAATACAGTGAAACCCTGTTAAGAAGTTCCCACTTAAGAAATTTTCCAGCTTAATAAGTTGAATAATTTCGTACCTTATCTATATGAACATGTATAATTTGACCCTTATAAAAAGTTTTCCTGGTTAATAAGCATAAATTTTTCAGTCCTTTAAAAAACATCTTGACAGAGTTTTACTGTAATGTGATTCGACTGTGTATACGTAATCACATGTTTTTATCATGATTTTCACCAACCCCCAACCCTGCTCCCTTGAAACAGTTTTTGCCCTTCATGACCTCTTTCTGCCATCTGATAGGATTAACATTATGCTTTTAGCAGTGACAACACAATTAAGTCCAGGCCCCTTCTCTTGTGTGGCCTTACAAACAATGGCTATGGTAAGTCTGACCACATGCATTACCAACATAATAAATATTGAAAAAAGTTCAGCACAAATGTGACAAACACATTGGCACAAAATTTTCTTACCAGTTTCCATCACTCTTCGCAACTCCTTTTCGAGCATGGCTGCCTGTCTGTCAATTTGCTTCTGTTCTCTTTCCAGTGCTTCTAACTCATTCTGAATGTAGTTTACCATGTCTTTACCATACTGTAAAAATATATTAAAACACTGTATCTCACACAATTGAAGTTACTATAGCACAAGTAGTAGAATATACAATTTAGTTTAATGTAAGAGAAAATAATATTTTGTGCATAAATTTAACACAATGTTTGTGTAGAAATTTTTGAAAACTAAAAAATGCTGTATGTCAGACAATCCTGTAGTACATAAAACGGTTTACAATAGAACCTTACTATAAAGGACCCCCCAGGTTTCCAGAAATAAGGTCGTTATAGCAAGATGGTCACTATAGATATTTTGGGAAAATTGCACCAATTATTACCCAATCCCTAAACATAAAAATTTGCAATTTTTTTTGTAGTCTAGTGTTTAATTGTTCCTAACGCAAACAATACACTTACTTTTTAATTAAATATAAATTCATTTTAATAGCTTGATATCTTCTGAAAAAAAAAAATTATATCCAAGAGGCATATACTTACATGTTCAGTAGCTTAATGCCTGCTGGAAAATAAACTGACTCAAATGATGAGTCAATCTTTGTTAGNCATATACTTACATGTTCAGTAGCTTAATGCCTGCTGGAAAATAAACTGACTCAAATGATGAGTCAATCTTTGTTAGTTTGACTCAACTCGATTTTTTGAGTGTCAACATATCACCAATTTTAATATCACTTTGGGAACTCACCCCTCTTCTCACTCCATCTTCAGGAGTTCGGTCCGGTGATATCCTCTCCATTAGAGAGGAAAATGAGTGAAGGGGAGAAGCAGACTTCCTGTCTGTCTGCTGTACTGGCCACACACTTGCTGGCAAGCTGTTGTTTGGAGATTGTGGACTTGGCAAGCTATTGCTGTCCTGATTCCATGTGAACACACTCCCATTCTTCTCAGCCTGAAAGAGACAATAGTTATACTGGTCCAGCATCTTGCATACCGCCAAGAAAAAGCTAAGGACAGCAGCTGACCAATAACATTACAAAGCAGGGGTACAGAAAGCATACTTTTCCAGTGGGGGGTCCATCTTTAAAAGAAACTTTATTACCATACCCTCTCCCACTCATCTTCCATATCCACGATCATTATTAGACAATGAAGAAAGTCAAAGTTTTTCTAAATTTATTTTTAAAAAAATTTGTTGGGAAACAGTATAATTGTATTGATTTCCAAAGATTATTTATGTAAGACTGCTGGTCCTTTTATTAGATCTGCAGTCAGTGTTAGGGAGTAATTCATAATTTANCCAAAGATTATTTATGTAAGACTGCTGGTCCTTTTATTAGATCTGCAGTCAGTGTTAGGGAGTAATTCATAATTTATGCCATTGATCCTACATTATCAACTATAAGCACTCCATTATGACCAAGATACAATTTATGAATTCATTAAAAAAAGGTTATTTCAAAATTAAAAATAAATTGGGTTAAAAAAAAAAAAACTTTTTTACTGAACATAAAAATGTAATCAAATAAATACTACATCATTCTCGCAAAATAAAATTTGAGGGACACATTTTTTTGTTTATATCATTCTCGTCCATTTTTTGGCTACTACCCATTCTTGCTGTCATATTGACAAGCAGGAAGATAACTTTCTACAGTAGTGTACTCTTTGTAGCCTGCGTTGTCTTGTGATGATCTCATCTGGAATGCATATCTTAAAATGTGTGTGATACTAGAACTGACATGAAGTGCTATTTTAAAAAGATGATAATGTAAGGTGCAGTAAACAAGTAACTCCTGTATAAATATGATCAGGGGGTTCATGGGGATCATTATTTCAGCAATAGTACTGGACCCCCCACTGCTTTAACGCCAATGTTAGAAAATGTTGTAAAGTGTGCCTACATACATCAGCACTACCACTGAACCAAAAATTTCTGACTATGTTACATATGGCAGTCATTTTCGTGCTCAGCAGGCCTATCTTCCACACAGCACAGGCTGCAAACCTGATACGCTGAACAAAAGGAGGAAGCAGAAAGCAACTAATATAAAAAGAAGGCATCACTGACAGTTGCTGCCATCATCCTCATCGCTCAGTGGTGTAACCTTTGCTACTATCCTATTCCTTTCAACATAGTTATAAGGGTACGTGACACAGGATCAAACCCCTTACTTCCAATGGTTTCATTGTTAATCATCAGTTATTTCTCTTCTGTCTCCCATTTGCACGATACTTAAATGCACAGCATTAGTATACGAGTGCTAGGCTTGACCAAGCTGCTGAAGTGCATAATCAAGATGGAACACAGTCTTTAAAAGCTATATATGTACTGTTGTAACCCAATAGGGGCTTACATGTTTGTGGTATGTGGTTAGGACAGAATATGTCTTGAAAATGTATGGATGGCTTGTGGTAATCCAACAGTATACTTTCCCTTCAATATTTCATTCAAAAAAATGTGAAATTAAATGAAAATTAAAATTTACCCAGCAGGGAAAGATAGAACATACCAACAAGGTGTTTTTATGAACAACATTTGAAAGAAAATGGCTGATGCATTCTAGCACAGTATAAGCTTTTTCTTCCACCATTTTATATATTGCACACCAGTAGATAGATTTGGGGGCTCCGAGGACAATGGCTGGAGGCAGCGGATCCACCGCCATCTTGGATCTGCTATCTCAAATGACGTCACAGCAGCCATATTTGATTCCCCCATCTTGTTTCCGGCCGCTATCTTGTTTCAGGCCACTATCTTGTTTCTGCCCGCCATCTTGTTTTCCAATTACTCACCTTTGCATCTGCTGTAGTTCTCTCGTCGTCCACTAGAGTTGAACCACCGATCCCTGTAATGTTGTTTATTGCTGCTAGAGTGTGCAACCGTATTACTCACCTTCGTTCAATCGTTTCCACTTGTCCTTAGTTCAACTTTTGCCTGTTAGGGTTCTAGTGTTGGCCGCCCAACTTGGTGAGCGTTCATAAATTGTCAATGCTGTCTGAAGGGTTGGCGTTCCTTAGCTAGATGAAGAAGAGAGTAGTTTCATGTTGGACATCATGGCGGTAAGTTGAGTCATGTGCAGCTGCAGCCAGTGGGTCGTTTTCTTGCTAAAATTCGTTGTTACAGTCCTCTAGTGGCAATTAAATTTTAGTAGTACTAATTTCGCCACAACATTTTTGATCCTCCTGGACTGGATATTTTTAGGAGTCGTCGTTTTAGTGCACGTTCTCGTTGCTGCATTGCTAGTGTTGGTGGTAAACACGTGTGCACTACAGTGTTCTTGGTGTGCGTGTGCTTCAAGTACAATACAAAACAAGTTTTTATCGTCACGAAGAGACCTTGTGGATGCCGCGGACAAAGTGAACAGTAAAAGCTCCTGGGGTTTATTATTTTTATTTCTGTCTACCATGTTCCTTTGTGTGCATGTACCTGCGCTCTCTCTCTCTCTCTCTCTCTTTGTTTGTTTCCATTGTACCCACGTGTCGGTGCCTAGGTTCTTTGTTCCAATCTTTTGTTCCTGCTTCTCGTTCGTGATTGCCTGTCTTTCACAAAATGTCGTTTAAGTACACATTCGTTTTGAGTAGCAAATGCAATTAAAAAAAAAAAAAAAATGATACACAATTTTGGAAGTTGTTTACTTGACCCGGTCATTACTGTGACCCATTCTTTGCGTGAACGATATTACAAGCACTTGGAATTTCGTGCAGTTTCATGTGCGTATTTATTTGTAAAGGTTTTAATAATTTCCAGGTAATGCCGTATGACTGTTCTCTGCTGTTTTGTGGAATACTGTTGACAGCTTCGCAATCATGTTTTGTTTCATACCAACTACGGTTTACATTGTTTGGTTTTAAAGTTAGTATAGTTATTTGGCTGCCGTCAATTTCCTTTTCCGTCTGATCCTTGTTTGCGAGGTGTTGAATTCTCGTAGCCATAAGATGTCTGAGACACAGGTGGCGCTTTTACGTCTTCATTTGGCAGAGAGTCGCCTCAAGAGGGCCCACGATCTCAATCAGGTTGTTATGAATGAGCCAGCAAATGGAATTTGTTTGTTGCTACCACCTGGGACTTGCCTAAAGTCGGAGAGAATTTTGGTGTTGATTTTATTGCTGTACAATTGTAAGCCAATAAGTTGCCTATCACTTTGCCTAATTTCGATGGTGACCCCAGGAAATGGCCTAATTTTTCTGACTTGTTTGCCACTTTAGTGTCACATAACAGTGATGTGTGTCCTGTTGAAAAACTAGCTTATATGAAGAGTGCACTTAGTGGAGAGCCTCTTGGTATGATCCAGTCTTAACCCATGCCTGAGGCTAATTTCGTGGTTGCTTGGAAATTGCTTGTGGACCATTACAAGAACAAACAACTTCTTGTTAATGTACATGTGAAGGCATTACTTCAGGCCCCGTCAGCTTCTTTTAAGACACTTACCTCGTTGCATCGACTGTTGGGTGTCATCACTCAGAATGTGTCTGCACTTAAGGCCCTTGATATTGCAGTAGAAAAGTGTGACTTAACGTTATTATCAATAATGTGCAAGTTTTTAGATGCTCAGCTTCAAATACAGTGATAGCTGACACTTGGTCGTGAGTTACCCATCCTGTCTGAATTCATCTTGTTCCTTGAGAAGCACTGTCGTGCCCAGGAGACCGTGAGTGCAGCAGCTACCAAGATCTTTGGGGCACACCCTGCAATGCCCAAACCCACACCTGCAGTGCCCTTGTGGAGACAGCCTCATAACCAGTCCAGCAACCAGTCGTCAAAGTGCTTGGTGAGTTCTACCGAAGCAGAGTGTTGTTTGTGTAAAGGTGCTCACAAGCTTTACAAGTGCTGAGTGTTTGGTAGTGGTAACCCTAAGCAGCGGTTCTCTGTTGCTAAGAAACACAAATTATGTCTGAATTGTCTCTTGCCTTCACACTGCTCCACAGGTTGTCCATCGTCCTCGTCGTGTCATCAATGTGGTGCTCGCTACCACACATTGCTATATTTTGACTCCAAGGAGACTGAGGAGGGACACTCATCATCGTAGGCTGAAGCAGGTTCCTCTCAGTCTACTGACTCGAATCCCACAGCTCTGTTTGCTGTTACACCAGTGCTTTCAACACCATCTTCTGTGTTGCTCTTGTCCCACAATCCAGGTACACATCCTTGATGAGCTGGAACACCTTATGTCACCAGAACCCTCCTTGACACAGCCAGCCAGGCTAGCTTTATTTCTGAACACTGCTGCCAAAGGCTGGGTTTGGCTTGAAGGAAGACTCATCTTCCCGTCCAAGGATTGTCTAATGTAGTTGTCAGTGTGGCCAAGTTATTCATGTAAATTGAAGTAACCCCTTGTGAAACTTCTGACATGCAGTTTGCTCTCAACATGTTTGTTTATCCTGATATAATGAGTAAGCTCCCAAGTGTTCAGTTGTCCAGTGAGGTGCGCCGCTCGGTTGCCCATTTTAAGCTTGCTGATCAAGCTTTTAATGTTCCTCAGTTCCTTACTTGATCTCCCATTGCTTTAGATTAAATTTTTGAGTGGATCTTGATGTGCAAGGTAGAAGCAGAACCTCCTGCTGTGTCTTCAGCATTTTATTGCATTTCATTGTTGACGAACCCCATGGAGGATGTCATGAGGCTGTTTTGGGAGGTTGAGGAGTTCCTACCAGCAAAAAACAAATTTATTGAAAAGGTTTGTTGTGAAGGATTGTTTGTTGACACCCACAGCCGTGATGCTACTGGTAGGTATGTGGTGTGTCTGCCCATTTGCTCGTCGATGCTGGAGCTAGGTGCATCTCGGCCGCAAACGGTGAACCGATTGCTTCATCTGGAAAGGCGCTTCAAGGGGGGGATCTGCCATTGAAACAGATGTATTCCGACTTCATGAGGGACTACCTTTCAGAAGGGTATATGGAGAATGTGCCCATTTCAGAATTGTCGTCCTTGCCTACGTATTATATTCCACACCATTATCATTAAATCCGAAAGCACAACCACCAAACTTCGTGTCGTGTTCGATGCATCTTCAAAGAGCTCAACAGGTGTGTGTCTTGATGTTCTCTTAACTGGACCCAGGTTACAATGCGACATCATTGATGTGTTGTTGAAGGTCAGGCTGCATGTTATTGTCTTTACAGCGGATAATAAGCAAATGTATAGACATATAGCAGTATGTCATAGCCATCAGGATCTTCAGCGTATTGTTTAGAGCTTTGATGACAGTGAATTGGTGGAGAATTATTGATTAAAGACAATGACATATGGTGTCCTTCGCTCCATACTTGGCACTTTGCAACTTGCAGCAACTGACTGAGGATGAGAAGGAGCGATTTCCTGTTGCTGCAAATGTGCTGAGTCAGATGTATATGTTGATGACGTGGTCACCGGCGCAAATTCTGTTGATTCTACTTTGGCTCTGCAAAGGGAGTTGATTTCATTGCTATCTGTTGGTGGTTTTAAATTGCGAAAGTTTGTCAGCAACATCTTGTCTTACTTGACTGGCTCCCAGTGGAAGATGTTGAGGCCTCCGAAGCCCTGTCATTGGATCAAGACAGTCATGTTGTAACGGTGTTAGGGCTGCAATGGAATCCTTACGTTGATTGCTTCTCATACAAGATACAGCTTAGTTGCAAAGACACCACCAAGAGAAACATCTTGTCAGAAGTGGCAAGGATTTTTTTATCCTCTTGGGTGGCTCTCTCCTCTAACCCCATTTTTCCCAATACCTCATCCAGACACTCTGGCTGGAGAAACTTGATTGGGATTCTAAGCATTCAGGTAATATTGTTGAGAAGCAGAGCCAGTTCAACAGTGAGCTACCACTGCTAGCATCAATTGTTGTTGTTGTCACACAAGTAATTGGCCCTGAAGGTTCCTCGTACGAAATGCATGGCTTCTCCGATAGTTCAGAGATAAGCTACGCTGCAGATGTTTATTTACGCCTCACCGCACCTGCGGGAGTCACCACACATTTAGTCGCTGACAAATCAAAGGTTGCTGCAGTCAAGGTTGTCCATCCCAAGGTTGGAGCTTTGTGGACTTTGTTGTTAGCTCGTCTCTATCATGAGGTCGAGTTGTTCACCCCTGCCATCACCTTGTCGTCTATCAATGCCTGGACAGACTCGCAGATTGTTATTTGTTGGGTGAACTTGTCTCCTCACCAACTGAAAACCTTTATCGCCAACAGGTTGAGAGAGATCCAGGAGCTCACCACCAGGCCATCCTGGTGAAGTATGTTCCATCAGAGTCCAATCCTGCGGATTATGCATTCCGTGGGCTCTTGCCCTTTCAGCTAGTAGGGCGTCCCCTGTGGTGGACTGATCCAGCATGGTTACAGGAACCACTTGCTCAGTGGCCCTCCTGTTATGAAACTTTAATCACTGACCCAGTCCTGCTTGAGCAGAAGGTTAAGGTTTTGGGAACATTTGTTTCAGCAGATGAGTTTAACAAAGTTGCTTTGAGTGATGTCATTGGAGCTGCGTTTTATTCACAATTGCCGTAACTCTCGTGCAAATCACGTAACTGGGCACTTTACCCCTAGTGAGTTAGACAAATCCCTTTACATTCTATTGTTGCATGTGCAGTCTGTGGTGTTCAAAGAAGAGCTTGCTTCTGTGAAGAAGGGTCAGTCTTCCACCCCCAATTCAAAAACTTGTTCCCTTTGTTGATGATACTGGTGTGTTGAGGGTGGGCGGTAGAATCCACTTTGATTACGAGCATACAGTGCTGCTCTCCAAGACCTATGTGTTGAACGACCTCATCATTGAACACTACCATGAAAGGAACCAACACCCTGGTATTCGTACTTTGCAAGGCTTTCCGAGGGAACATTTTTGGATTCCTCTCAGATAAACATGCCATCACACANCCCTGGTATTCGTACTTTGCAAGGCTTTCCGAGGGAACATTTTTGGATTCCTCTCAGATAAACATGCCATCACACAGCGATTACGCTATTGTATGTGCTGTTGGATGGCAAAACCATCATCGTGCACTCCTCTAATGGGGAATCTGCCTGCCATGAGGGTTTAACAGGTGAAGCCATTTGCTAAGGTAGGGGTGGATTATGCAGGGCCCATTCTGATAAGAGCCAGTAAGACTCGCAAGTCATCAGTGTTGAAGGCCTATCTCTGCATATTGATTTGCTGTGCTACCAAGGCAGTCAATGTGGAAGTTGCTTCTGACCTATCCACTGACGTCTTCTTGGCTGCCTACAAACGTTTTGTTTCTCGCCGAGGAACATCTTCCGAGATCTACAGTGACGATGAGACAAACTTTGTCAGGGCCCACAATTACCTGATGGAACTCTTAACAGCTTCTGACATCATCCTCTCACCAGAAAAAGGTTGTCGTGTTGATACTTTACTTTCACACCCCTTGGAGTGACTTGGCACTTCAACCCACCTGCTACCCCTCATTTTGGAGGCCAGTGGGAGGCCGGGGTCAAGTCCTTCATGATCCACCTGGTACATGTCATTGGGGAACAAATCCTAACCTTTGAGGAGCTGTACACTGTCGTCAGTAGGTGGAAGCAGTCCTGAACTCCAGACCACTGTGCCCGCCAAGTTCGAACCCAATGACTTTTTCGCTCATATCCCAGGGAATTTCCTGACACTTGAGCCCCTTGTCGCTGTGCCAGAACCCAACCATGATGACAAAAGCATGATGACAGGCTTCAACGCTGGCAGCTGATTGAGCGGCTTCATCAAGATTTATGGTAGCATTGGCACTGGGAGTATCTCCATTCTCTTCAGCAACACTATACGTGGCAGAAGAAAGGAGCAAGCATCGCTCACAATAAACTTGTATTGATCAAGAACGACCGAATACCTTCTCTGCGGTGGCGTCTTGCACGTGCGGAAGAGCTTCATCCAAGAGGAGATAGTATTGTACGAGTCGCTAGAGTGCGCAATGCCAATGGAGTCTTCAAGCATCCAATTGTTAAATTGTGCCCATTACCTGAACAGTGCTAAGTTTATTAAAATTTCGGCATTTCAAGGTGGACGGCAAGTTTGGACTTGTGACCTTGTAAATATGGATTTGTGACCTTGTAAATATAGATTGGATAAAATTTTAGATCAGTAGTAATTTTACTGCAGAACTTTGCGTAGTTTCTTTCACTAATCTCTTAATACTTGTATGGGATCTGTCTTCAATATCCAATGCACCTGACATGGTGCGCGTTCATCAATTATCAATGCTGTTTCAACGGTTGGCAGTCCTGAGCTACAGGAAAAAAAGAGTAGTTTCGTGTTGGACATCATGACGGCAAGTTAAGTCATGTGCAGCTGCCGCCAGTTGGTCGTTTCCTCACTGAAATTCGTTGTTACAGTCCTCTAGTGGCAATTTAATTTCAGTATTGCTAAGTTCGCCACAACACATGGCTTTTCCACTTCTTGGGTTGTCCTCTGTGTTTGCCAAAGAAACTCACTGTGTTACGATCCACTGCATTATTATTGCAGCACACTAAGCACAGCTATGTGAATTTTAGTTTAGTTCTTTGGTCATAAATCTTCCATTTTGGTGTACGACTGTTAGTTGCTACTTGAAAACTGACCCAAGTCATTTTATTTTTCCATTTTACGAAACAGTTTTTTAGCACAAAGCCAGGCTATTCAGCTATTGAGCATATATTTTTAACTAACGTATAAAACAATTAATGCAATAATCAGAGTTATCATGCCACCTAACACCTGTACACACAGGTTGTACAAAACTTTTGTAATTACCCTGGTGTTATGCACAATTTCTGTAAACAATATTACAGGGACAACATTTAATAGAAGTAAACCTTATGATATCGCTAGCAATGTTTGTTACACACATTACATGTCANTATTACAGGGACAACATTTAATAGAAGTAAACCTTATGATATCGCTAGCAATGTTTGTTACACACATTACATGTCAGTCAAGTACAAAAATTATTGTTATGTCACTAAGCTTGTACAATATGATTTTGAAGTTGTTGTTTAAACAGGAACAGTAATTTAAGTTGCACGTAAACCCCTGAAAATTATTCCGCATTTGTTTTTTATTTTAATATAAAGCAAAATGTTTAAAACATTTAATTCAAATGTAAATATTCAAAACTTTGTCTACCCCTACACATGAGCATGTGCACGCACATGTGTGTACATACACAAATGCATGCGCACACAAAATACAAACACATGCACAAAAGTAAACATTAAATTAAAATGCATATGCCTACCTTTATGCCACCTGTGGAGGCTGGAGACTGTATTCTTTCTTGTATGGATGGTGACAGAGGACTGCTGGGATGAATGGGAGATCTGTTCTCAGAGCTCAAAGCATCTGGAGAGTCTGCATTCATTCCTACAGATAAAAAGAAAACAATACTGGCTGAAATCGCGTTCAATATCTAAAACATTGACTAAGTTTTTAATCTGAGTGGCTGTCTGGGGTTTGGAATAACATAACACTGTAGCTGACAGAGATACATAATTTGCGTACACAAAAGTGTAGCCAAAATCATATAAGCATATATGATTTTTTCTGAAGTACTGCTTACATTCTACTTTCAGGCTGTCTGCTACATATCCTTCCGCCACATCTAAACAAATACAGTAGACTCTTGTACCCAAAAACCGTATCCATGGTTAACATTCAGTGGTCCCGGCAAAACTCCTATATAAATAATGATAAAGCTAATCACTTGCATCGTTTATCGGAAGTTGCGTCGATCGAAGTATATTTCGGATCCAGTCACCTAAGATTTCCCGCAACTGTCATTTTTAAGCTGGTTGTTTATGCAAACATCTACTAACTGGATGTGAAAAACATCACACGCGCCGCCATTTATCACCCCTCTGCGGCGCGTTGTCTGTCTTCCCATCCCAACTGCCAACACGTCTGGTCTGCAGCATAGTNTCCGCAACTGTCATTTTTAAGCTGGTTGTTTATGCAAACATCTACTAACTGGATGTGAAAAACATCACACGCGCCGCCATTTATCACCCCTCTGCGGCGCATTGTCTGTCTTCCCATCCCAACTGCCAACACGTCTGGTCTGCAGCATAGTGAGACATGCAAGTCTGGCTTGCTACCTCCTCTTACACGCCTGACGAGAAGGGAAGTGGTTACCTAGCAACCAGCATGGCGATCTAGCGTCCTCTCTCTCTCACCTCTCTTTCTGTCGCTCTCAGCCGCGCACCTTCCTTCCTCCCCTTATATGCTTTCGAGAGAGGAAACTATTGCCTAGCAAAAGAAAAAGCACGTCCTCTCTCTCTCTTGGAGGTGCGCGCTTGCCTTCACACAAGGCCACAGAGCAAATAAACTGGGCCTGGCGAACGTAGAAATTTTATCAAGATTATCCGTTGCTCAAAATAGTTACACCTATCAAAACTTGTATTTCAAAGCAAATGGTTTCGCCTGAAAATGTTAAGCAACATATTTTAACGAGGAATTATTATTTGCAAAGATGTTTTATTTTGTGATTAAAGGTCTTTTTTCCCCATAAGGTTGGTGTTTTATTGTTGGTACTTTAGTCGTGAATAAAATGATATGTCCAGAAGCATATACTTTACCTACCCTTCTTGTCAAAAATTGTTTGGACATTGAGCGACTTGTATTACCAAGCATAAAGTTCATTTTCAGTAACTTCTTGCGGAGAAATCAGAGGATTTATATTAATTTATTTCAATAGACACGCATATTTTGAATAAACTGTTAAAATGCAAGGGCCGATTTGACACCTTTGGTTATCTAATAATGGATTAATATTGAGTCCGAGTGCATTGTAGCCCGCGGCAGGTAAAATCAGAGGACGTTGTTTTGAATGATTAATTATTACAGACCATTAAGAAATAAATTTTAATCACATTATTGATTCATTTCTGTCTCAAAATTAAAAGATTTTTGCAGTGAAATATAATTAAATACTTTAAAAGACAGACATTTGCCTCACACACAAGGTCACGTACCGGCGTGGAGGGGTAATTCTCCCTCCACTTCCCCTTCTCCGCCTGCTGCCGTGAACACACTGCCCGATCAATAAATTCTCTGCGCACTCTCAGCTGATCGAGTAGGTGCGGGACATTCAAAATTTGACTCGCATTCTGTGTCATATTATTTTCATTTTCAGAGGGCTTGAAAGTTTTAGGTCAGCTTGCATTTCGTGTTGGATTACANATTACAGGGACAACATTTAATAGAAGTAAACCTTATGATATCGCTAGCAATGTTTGTTACACACATTACATGTCATTCAAGTACAAAAATTATTTTTATGTCACTAAGCTTGTACAATATTATTTTGATGTTGCTGTTTAAACAGGAACAGTAATTTAAGTTGCATGTAAACCCCTGAAAATTATTCCGCATTTGTATTTTATTTTAATATAAAGCAAAATGTTTAAAATATTTCATTCGAATGTAAATATTCAAAACTTTGTCTACCCCTACACATGAGCATGTGCACGCACATGTGTGTACAGACACAAATGCATGCGCACACCAAATACAAACACATGCACAAAAGTAAAAATTAAATTAAAATGCATATGCCTACCTTGATGCCACCTGTGGAGGCTGGAGACTGTATTCTTTCTTGTATGGATGGTGACAGAGGACTGCTGGGATGAATGGGAGATCTGTTCTCAGAGCTCAAAGCATCTGGAGAGTCTGCATTCATTCCTACAGATAAAAAGAAAACAATACTGGCTGAAATCGCGTTCAATATCTAAAACATTGACTAAGTTTTTAATCTGAGTGGCTGTCTGGGGTTTGGAATAACATAACACTGTAGCTGACAGAGATACATAATTTGCGTACACAAAAGTGTAGCCAAAATCATATAAGCATATATGATTTTCATCCATTCAATGTTACTACACACTTTTCTGAAGTACTGCTTACGTTCTACTTTCAGGCTGTCTGTTACATATCCTTCCGCCACATCTAAACAAATACAGTAGACTCTTGTACCCAAAAACCGTATCCACGGTTAATTTTCAGTGGTCCCGGCAAAACTCCTATATAAATAATGATAAAGCTAATCACTTGCATCGTTTATCGGATGTTGCGTCGATCAAAGTATATTTCGGATCCAGTCACCTAAGATTTCCCGCAACTGTCATTTTTAAGCTGGTTGTTTATGCAAACATCTACTAACTGGATGTGAAAAACATCACACGCGCCGCCATTTATCACCCCTCTGCGGCGCGTTGTCTGTCTTCCCATCCCAACTGCCAACACGTCTGGTCTGCAGCATAGTGAGACATGCAAGTCTGGCTTGCTTCCTCCTCTTACACACCTGACGAGAAGGGAAGTGGTTACCTAGCAACCAGCATGGCGATCTAGCGTCCTCTCTCTCTCACCTCTCTTTCTGTCGCTCTCAGCCGCGCACCTTCCTTCCTCCCCTTATATGCTTTCGAGAGAGAAAACTATTGCCTAGCAAAAGAAAAAGCACGTCCTCTCTCTCTCTTGGAGGTGCGCGCTTGCCTTCACACAAGGCCACAGAGCAAATAAACTGGGCCTGGCGAACGTAGAAATTTTATCAAGATTATCCGTTGCTCAAAATAGTTACACCTATCAAAACTTGTATTTCAAAGCAAATGGTTTCGCCTGAAAATGTTAAGCAACATATTTTAACGAGGAATTATTATTTGCAAAGATGTTTTATTTTGTGATTAAAGGTCTTTTTTCCCCATAAGGTTGGTGTTTTATTGTTGGTACTTTAGTCGTGAATAAAATGATATGTCCAGAAGCATATACTTTACCTACCCTTCTTGTCAAAAATTGTTTGGACATTGAGCGACTTGTATTACCAAGCATAAAGTTCATTTTCAGTAACTTCCTGCGGAGAAATCAGAGGATTTATATTAATTTATTTCAATAGACACGCATATTTTGAATAAACTGTTAAAATGCAAGGGCCGATTTGACACCTTTGGTTATCTAATAACGCATAAATACTGAGTCCGAGTGTGTTGTAGCCCGCGGCAGGTAAAATCAGAGGCCGTTGTTTTGAATGATTAATTATTAAAGACCATGAAGAAATAAACTTTAATCACATTATTGATTCATTTCTGTCTCAAAATTAAAAGATTTTTGCAGTGAATTATAATTAAATACTTTAAAAGACAGACATTTGCCTCACACACAAGGTCACGTAGCGGCGTGGAGGGGTAATTCTCCCGCCGCTTCCCCTTCTCCGCCTGCTGCCGTGAACACACTGCCCGATCAATAAATTCTCTGCGCACTCTCAGCTGATCAAGTAGGTGCGGGACATTCAAAATTTTACTCACATTCTGTGTCATATTATTTTCATTTTCAGAGGGCTTGAAAGTTTTAGGTCAGCTTGCATTTCGTGTTGGATTACAACCTATTATATACAATATTTTGAGATGTTATATTCTCTATTTAAACGAGTTTAGGCGAAATGTTTTTTAATGCACTATTTACAGATAATGTACAGCTCTAATTACATTCAAAATGAAGTCTAATAAGGTTAGAAGTTGTNTTTTTAATGCACTATTTACAGATAATGTACAGCTCTAATTACATTCAAAATGAAGTCTAATAAGGTTAGAAGTTGTATTTTATTGATGTACAGGTCAGAACCCTCATCTACTGAAATCCTGAATGTATGGAAATTTTTTGACAGGCGTTGGAAATTTAGTACAGTATAATTCCATTAAAACATACTTCACATCAACGTATCTTTCATTTTTAATGCTATATTTTCAATTTCCACTTAAAAAGCCAGTGTAAATTATGTACAAATATTTCACTTTAACACGCAAAATTTATGTCAACTTTTAGTACAACAAAGATTATTTTACTGTGCCTCTTCCAAAATGTGATTAATTAAATATCCATACAATGATTTTACATAAAAGTATTGATTATTTAACCATTTCCAACCTAAATCGGATTTTGTTTGCGAAATATGACACGTAAAAAATAATTCCAATAGCCAAATCATGTTCAGTATATTGTTTACTTATACCCTCCAAATATTTGACAAATAATTGATCCTCGCTGTTGACTTGAAANAATCATGTTCAGTATATTGTTTACTTATACCCTCCAAATATTTGACAAATAATTGATCCTCGCTGTTGACTTGAACCGCAGTCGATTTTTGTGTGTCGACCTGGATTAACGGTAGTGGGCATGCAGCGCAGCACCATCTTGAATTATTTTGTAAATTAATACCTGATTGTATGATTGTGAAGCCATATAAACGTGTTTTGGTACCGCATCTCTAAACATACAGTGAACTCCTTACGAGAATGACTTTATGANAATCATGTTCAGTATATTGTTTACTTATACCCTCCAAATATTTGACAAATAATTGATCCTCGCTGTTGACTTGAAACGCAGTCGATTTTTGTGTGTCGACCTGGATTAACGGTAGTGGGCATGCAGCGCAGCACCATCTTGAATTATTTTGTAAATTAATACCTGATTGTATGAATGTGAAGCCATATAAACGTGTTTTGGTACCGCATCTCTAAACATACAGTGAACTCCTTACGAGAATGACTTTATGAATTCGCTACCCTCTTAAAAAATCTAAACTAATAAATTAACGCCTAAAACATTTAGAAATTATGCATCTAAGTGTGCCCCCCCCTATCTCCTAATTCATCATGAAGACAGTGCATAAACATCTGCCACGTCAAATCAAAGTTATGGGTGCTGCAGCAAATGCAGTATCTCGCAAGAACTTTACTCGTGTTACACCACCAGAGTGGTGAGGGGCCTACCTTCTAATAATAGTGCTGATGCACGACACGTAGCTGGCAATATCTTTTTTATTTCTCAGACTCCAACTCAGCCCATGGGACGTCACGGTAACCACGCAGAGGAACGAACCGGAGACAGCTGTACCCAGAAGTCGACTGATACACGCACGTTGCCAGCGGTACCGATACGCACATCAATCATGTGCCCCTTCTTAACAAGCTTGACGCGTGATGCATACTGACATAGATATATATAAACATGACTTCGCCTCATCTTCACATGTCATCACATTAACCCAGGCGGGGTTTGAACCAGTGTTTAATTGAAGTAATATCGCATCGCAATTTGCAATGCCAAATTAGCACAATGCGATGCAAATTAGATTTTGCAACGCAAATTGCGATGTTGTAGCAGTTATGTTCGGCACATGACCCTCAAGGTTGGCGCATTGTTTGAATGAAACTGAGGTAACTAATACAGCGCATTCCACCAAACACAGATATATTCAGGAAATTAGCTTTCGTTCTCATTTTACAAACCAGTACATTTCCCACGGCTACATGCTTTGCCGGACGCCAACATTTTCCAAATTTGGTGCACATTATTTACATTCAGAGACTCTTTCCTGTCTGAAATGCAAAGGTAGAGAGGGCTTTTTCTACCATGAAGACAGTTACAACTGACAACTTGNACCTAATTCATAGTGAAGACAGTGCATAAACATCTGCCACGTCAAATCTAAGTTATAGGTGCTGCAGCACATGCAGCATCTCGCAAGAACTTTACTCGTGTTACACCACCAGAGTGGTGAGGGGCCTACCTTCTAATAATAGTGCTGATGCACGACACGTAGCTGGCAATATCTTTTTTATTTCTCAGACTCCAACTCAGCCCGTGGGACGTCACGGTAACCACGCAGAGGAACGAACCGGAGACAGCTGCACCCAGAAGTCGACTGATACACGCACGTTGCCAGCGGTACCGATACGCACATCAATCATGTGCCCCTTCTTAACAAGCTTGACGCGTGATGCATACTGACATAGATATATATAATCATGACTTCGCCTCATCTTCACATGTCATCACATTAACCCAGGCGGGGTTTGAACCAGTGTTTAATTGAAGTAATATCGCATCGCAATTTGCAATGCCAAATTAGCACAATGCGATGCAAATTAGATTTTGCAACGCAAATTGCGATGTTGTAGCAGTTATGTTCGGCACATGACCCTCAAGGTTGGCACATTGTTTGAATGAAACTGAGGTAACTAATACAGCGCATTCCACCAAACACAGATATATTCAGGAAATTAGCTTTCTTTCTCATTTTACAAACCAGTACATTTCCCACGGCTACATGCTTTGCCGGACGCCAACATTTTCCAAATTTGGTGCACATTATTTACATTCTGAGACTCTTTCCTGTCTGAAATGCAAAGGTAGAGAGGGCTTTTTCTACCATGAAGACAGTTACAACTGACAACTTGATGGAAATTTCTATTGAAGGTCCTGAACTTTTTAAAAATAAAAATATAACAAAAAAGCCATTCAGATACAACTCCATATGGACCACTAGACAACAGTACGGTTAGAGTCATTCCCACAACTTCTTTATTAGTTGCTCTAGACTTGCTCTGTGACTAACAGGTCCCCTTCACCTGTTATTAACGTAACTTCCACCAGCTACTTGGTAATCACAATAGCCTAGGAGTAAGTACAGGTCACCGTGTTTATTCTACACAGAATAAATACTTTCAAGTTTATGCACTGTATTCTGATTCCACTGGTGATTTGTACCTCTGTATTACCTTGTAAATGCCGTACCCCCAGACCGTGTCTTGCCAACCAGTTTCTGACAATAGAATAGGACTGCAGACTCTCTTAACTTGGCAGTATGTACGTCGCAAAACACCACACGATTCGCCGGCCACCCATACTGTGGGCCCAGTGTGCAAAGGCACTTGGTGCACATGTATGGTAGAGCCCCCTACTAGGTACACTCCATGAGGAAGCAACTGGACCACCCGAGTCAGCTAACCCACTCCATCCACCATGTGAANATAGAGCCCCCTACTAGGTACACTCCATGAGGAAGCAACTGGACCACCCGAGTCAGCTAACCCACTCCATCCACCATGTGAAATTTGCCGGTTGGAGTGCCAGGCCTGACGAGGTGTGACCCATTAGCCTCTAAGCGGCTCGCGACGAAGCTTTAGTGCCACCCCAAGTCAGCTAACCCACTCCATCCACCGCATTAAATTCGCCGGTTGGAGAGCTAGGACTGATGAGGCATGATGCCATTACATCTNCGCAAAACACCACACGATTCGCCGGCCACCCATACTGTGGGCCCAGTGTGCAAAGGCACTTGGTGCACATGTATGGTAGAGCCCCCTACTAGGTACACTCCATGAGGAAGCAACTGGACCACCCGAGTCAGCTAACCCACTCCATCCACCATGTGAAATTTGCCGGTTGGAGTGCCAGGCCTGACGAGGTGTGACCATTAGCCTCTAAGCGGCTCGCGACGAAGCTTTAGTGCCACCCCAAGTCAGCTAACCCACTCCATCCACCGCATTAAATTCGCCAGTTGGAGAGCTAGGACTGATGAGGCATGATGCCATTACATCTGGGTACTCTAGTTAGCGAATTCTGTCACCTGTCCCTTGTTTGCTGCGACAACCAGTAGAACCTACCCCATGCCATTCACCCGACGAGGAGGGACTAAGTGGGCCAATAAGAAGGCAACTATGGCTGCTACAGTCAACCAAATGCCAAGTTACCAATCTCAGTCGGCCTTCAGCTTTTCCTCCGCTCGGAAACAGGCACAAGCAACTCGCCGACTGCACGAGCCTCACTCCTCTGTCTCCTCTAGATATTTGTTTGAGCCACCCCAGAAGACCAGCGGGACTCCACATCCAGTCGTTGTCCACCTTTGACTCGGACTGCCTGTGGGTCTGGGCATAGCAAACGCCGTTCATTGATCGCCGCCGCCTGCTACCATCATCCGGTGACCAGCAGTTCCAGGACCAGCCACGCACCAGCCGTCACCGAACCGGGCCAAGAGAGTCGCCTACAGCAGCCAGTCATTGGACAGCCTCAGCGCCAGCATGCACGTGGTAAGCCAGCATCAACTGCTGTCCTAACCGCCTCAGAGGCTTACATAGCTTGCCACCGCCCGACCCGGCCGACTCTGTACATCGGCACTTTAAAGGACAGGGCGAACCCGCAGGGCCTATCAGGGTTCTCTGCCTGAACCCGCTTAAAAAACCCCCGTAGACTAGGTGACTTGCCAAGCACCCCGGCCGTCACGCATCAGTACAGAACTGCGAAACTGGGAACTGGCCTACCAATATATCACGAAATCCAGACAGACACCTAGCTTTAACATAAGATAATCTCTCCGCCACATTTCAAGTTTCCCGTCTCATCCTAGTTTGCCTCCTGGCCGCTAGGTTCACTGTTTGCCAGCCACCGCTCAGCAGACTGCCGTAAGCCACCGCTTGCCATCTGATAAAGCCAGCCTAGCCAGGGAAAAGTTGTGTGACCATTCATCAGCGTAAAAAATGTGTTCGTCTGACTTTTGTTTGTGTTTGTGTGTGTATCCACGCTTACCACCCTGTCAGTACATGTGCATACTGGCTATTATTTTTTACGATGTAAACCGTATCTTGGAAAGTATATTCGACACCTTTTGTCACCAAATAATGCATAAGCACCGAGCCCAAGTGCTGCGTAACTCATGAGAGGCGCAAGTGTACGTGAAAATCATAGGATGTGATTTGAATATACCGTACTAAGTACAGTAGAACCTCGATTAACCGTCACCCTTTTAACCGTCAGTCTCTATTAACCGCCACCCCGCTAGCGCNTTCACTGTTTGCCAGCCACCGCTCAGCAGACTGCCGTAAGCCACCGCTTGCCATCTGATGAAGTCAGCCTAGCCAGGGAAAAGTTGTGCGACCATTCATCCCCATAAAAAATATGTTCGTCTGACTTTTGTTTGTGTTTGTGCGTGTATCCACGCTTACCACCCTGTCAGTACATGTGCATACTGGCTATTATTTTTTACAATGTAAACTGTATCTTGGAAGGTATATTCGACACCTTTTGTCACCAAATAATGCATAAGCACCGAGCCCAAGTGCTGCGTAACTCATGAGAGGCGCAAGTGTACATGAAAATCATAGGATGTGATTTGAATATACCGTACTAAGTAATTATTGAGAACAGTAAAGAAACATATTTTGATTGCCTTATTTATTAATCTCTGTTTCAAAATCACTATTGTTTTTAAAAGGAAATATTATTAATTACTTTAAAACTCAGATGTTTGGCACGCTAACACGGCATCAATAATGTAAGTGTAGTACACGGCCTGAATTGAGTAAGATTCGGCAGTCCTCGGTGATACTCGGCAGAGCTAATTTCCTCCCCTTATACAGCCGGCAGGCTGAGAGCTAGTTGGCATTCTTGCACTCTCCCTCTGGTTGCCAACCCATTTGGAAAGGAATGGGTAGATTGTTTCACTCCTCCCGCCACTGAATTTTCCCCTTCTCTGTCCTAGNCTTACTTACAATCAATTACATACTGTAATTTCATTACAAACACACTTTCCCCATTTTTGAAAACAATTAGCATCTCGGAAATAGGTGGGCATTATATTTGTGATTTAAGTAAACACGTCAGAATTTTTTTCATTTAATTATAGTTTAAAAAGTTATGTCTATGGAAAACATAAACAACTTCAACTAAAACTTTAAATGTGAACAGCTTGCATGCCAGACTGGCCGGCCTGAAAACCACCCATCACTCAATCCCGATAACAATTTTCTGCTTTGTTTCTACAAATGCAGTGATTGACTCTTGACCATAGCCATGTGCTCGTTGGTGGAAGGGAAAAGCAGCCTACGTTATGATGAACTTATATTTTCAGTCCTGTATTTTTNATAGCCATGTGCTCGTTGGTGGAAGGGAAAAGCAGCCTACGTTATGATGAACTTATATTTTCAGTCCTGTATTTTTATCTACAGNAAGCAGCCTACGTTATGATGAACTTATATTTTCAGTCCTGTATTTTTATCTACAGCCTTAATATCCACGCAAGACCCTCACCTTTACTTTATAAGTTTGTACCAAGAAAAGGTGTTGGTAGTACATGCGTACATATGTATAAACAGGTAATGCGGAGTGATTTTTTTCCTTCAAAGGTTGATTTCAAAAGTACTCACTCTGCAGTGAACAGCCTTCAAAATATTTACACTTATCAGCACAACATTTTTTATAAAGGTTGATTTTGTACATGTTTGGGATGACACACAGAGCGCAATCTGACCTGGTAACTTGCTACCCTCCACTTGCGATGGCGACACAACACNCATGTTTGGGATGACACACAGAGCGCAATCTGACCTGGTAACTTGCTACCCTCCACTTGCGATGGCGACACAACACCCATTCTCGCCTCTGCAATCAGCTTCCTTGCCCGTTCACGCAGCTGTTGCTGTCTCTCTTCCTGTCCCTTGATAACAAAACCAAGAGTGTTTCACTTCTTCAAGAACATCAAAACCTGATTGGAGGTATTAACAAGGAAAAAACAACAGGCATTGTAATTATCATGCAAAACATTTTAACTGTACAACACAAAACTATGTTTGTAATGCAGTAAACTCTCGATTCGAAGACCTTTTATGGTTCTCAGGAAAAGGGTTGTTATTTTGAAGGGAACTTTATTGGAAAGGCCTTTTCAATTAAATTCTTTTTCATGGTTCCCAAAAAAAGGGTTGTTATTTCGAGAGGGTTGCTTGCTATTCCAGGGGTCTTGGAATCGAGAGTTGACTGTATAGTGAAACACTCTGAAGAAGTTTCCTGTTTAATAAGTTCATTCATCTTGCCTGAATCCCCTTCTGAAATGACTTAATATAATATAATATAATAAAATAATAATAATATAAAGAGCTTTGAGTCAAGCTCAAGTTTTATGCTCAATGTTTACCAAATATGAGGGGTGTGAATTTAATTCCCAGAATGCCTGCTGCCAAGCAGTTAGGTAGTCCCACAGTCNATGTTTACCAAATATGAGGGGTGTGAATTTAATTCCCAGAATGCCTGCTGCCAAGCAGTTAGGTAGTCCCACAGTCATTTGCACTCAAGTGTGTTCAAACATGCCTGGGTAGGCAAGTTGGGTTTAACATCTTGTTGACAGCGAGGTCATTAGACACTGAGCAAGTTGGTCAGACAAGCAAAACCTGGAAAGAAATTAGCTACGTNTCTTGTTGACAGCGAGGTCATTAGACACTGAGCAAGTTGGTCAGACAAGCAAAACCTGGAAAGAAATTAGCTACGTCCTATACGAAGGAACCATACCAGGATTCACATAGAGTGATTTTGGGAAACTTTGGGAAACCAAAAATCAGGATGGCAAAGCTGGGAATCAAAGCCAGGTTCTTCCAAATGTGAATCTAGTGGTTTACTACTATGCCATCTCGTTTGATCTGACATGCCTGGACGCAGACCAGTTGACTGAGTTGTTATAGAAGACCGGGGGGAATAATATATGTGTATGCTGCACTTTTGGTGGAAAATGAATAACAAAACTTTGGAACAGCAAATTAACATCAATTTTTGTGCCAATGGCAAAAAGAAACAAGTGAAACTTTAGCTTTGTTACAACTGCCATATGGTAAATATGCTGTAATGATGCAATATTCTTAATTTTTCGGGACACGGGTGTAAAATTCTTTCGTGTGTATGAAGCTTTGACCAGCTTCATAATATTTTTATTGGGTCTGAAGTTTAAAGCCGTGGTGGCTCGTTTCCCGTGATAGTTTATCCGGCAGACGTGTGCGTTTGTAGGTTATTGGGACGACGTCTGCTTGTTACGTTTTATCAGTAGTCCGGTTATAGTTTCGTTTCGAACTGTGGTTTTTTGTTATGCGTGAGCATTAATTAGATTAGTTCGTTTCTGTGGATCGGGTGACGTCGACAAGTTTTATACGAAACGAGAGTTTAGTTTATCTGGATGTTGAATGCGTAGACAGTTTTAGTTCCTCCAGCGCATTTTCAGGCAACGTCAAAAAGTTTTTGTTGTATGAGAGGTTAGGTTTCGATAATGTACGGAGCAGTATCGATAACATGTTGAGCGCGGGACACAGCGCAGTTTGTGATGACGCTGCTGGCAGATGCCAGGCGCTTATCTCAGGGGAGGGGGGTGATAGGCAGCACAAAAGATGCGTCTGTCTGTCGCCCTTAGAGCAGTCTCACTTATTCAAGTCAGTCGTCAGGGAGAGTTACTTCACTTCACGTCGCCTGTGAGGGCAGGTCAGGGTAGTTGTCAGAATCATCAAACAATGCTAGCCTAGGCCGCGTTCGGGCAGGACGAGAACCCCCACATCTGCAACTAGACTTATTATTTCATTTCTCAGCCGGTGTGGGAGGTAACGGCAGGTATTATTTCTTCGGGCTAATTTTCAGACACGTGAATAATCTGTAAACTACGGTGGCGCTGTTTTCTGCAATAGTATATTTAATGGTAAAGGTTCGTACTCTGCATACTGAAACTCTGTCTGTGAACTGTGAGACTTCAATAGTTAAATAAATAGAGATATATCAAACTAATCTGGAACTTCTTTCTTAAGTAACTAGCGTCCATTCACAGAGTCTCGTGTTTCTACCTTCTGATCTAGTCGAGGGCAAGCCGTGGCAACGTAAACATTCGGCAGTGTAACAAGTGCCGCCCGCCCATCTGTGAGGCAGTAATATAAAAAATACGGCTGCAACGAGACGCGGGAACATTACAATGCTATGAAGAAATCATGTGCTTTGTTGATGGCACATACAGCTTAAGGAGGAATGGGAATATGTTGATGCTTACGCAAAATGTGGGCAATCAAAAATGCAAAAAATAAATACAAATGTGGACAGACTACGAATGTCAATATGTTGAGAAAAAATATTGGGTGTGCAAATTATGGAAGAAAAATTGAACATGAATAGAGAAATAGCACAGCAGGCTACCAGAGGATTTGAAAATGAAAAAGATTTTCACAAAGATGGCTACATCAAATCTTGACATAAGATTGGAAAGAACACATTATTCAAATTCCATCAGAAATTACGAAGAATGCAGAGCATTTTGATGGGGTTATTACTGATGATGAGACATAGTTTTTCCACAAACAACAATGCTGGAGCATGCAGCTGAAAACAAAAATTCAACTCGTCTGAAGGAAGCACTTGTCTCAATCTTAGTTCAAAATGAATCAAGACATAAAACAATAGGCATACAACACCCCTCATTACTTTGCCTTGTGCACCCAAATGGACAGAGTAAAAAGACAAAGTAGGGCAGCACATTGCACGGGAAACAGCCCCTCCCTTACACCCCCCAACAAAGAGAGTGCTTTTCCTCACACTTGGCTACAATGGCTGATATCATCATAGCAGAGGTGGCTACACTTNTATCCGTCTATTCGGTTATCCGTCATGGTCCCGGTCCCGAGGGTGACGGTTAATCGAGGTTCTACTGTAATTATTAAAAACAGTAAAGAAACAAATTTTGATTGCCTTATTTATTCATCTCTGTTTCAAAATCACTATTGTTTTTAAAGGGAAATATTATTAATTACTTTAAAACTCAGATGTTTGGCAGGCGAACACGGCATCACCAATGTAAGTGCAATACACGGCCTGAATTGAGTAAGATTCGGCAGTCCTCCGTGATACTCGGCAGAGCTAATTTCCTCCCCTTATACAGCCGGCAGGCTGGGAGCTAGTTGGCATTCTTGCACTCTCCCTCTGGTTGCCGACCCATTTGGAAAGGAATGGGTAGACTGTTTCACTCCTCCCGCCACCGAATCTTCCCTTTCTCTACCTCGCCCGCCATGACCTCCGCATGCTCTCAGCTGATTTAGTAAGCACGAGACATTCAACATTCGGCTTGCATTCAGGGTCTACNAAGCACGAGACATTCAACATTCGGCTTGCATTCAGGGTCTACTTACTTACAATCAATTACATACTGTAATTTCATTACAAACACACTTTCCCCATTTTTGAAAACAATTAGCATCTTAGAAATAGGTGGGCATTATATTTGTGATTTAGGTAAACACGTCAGAATTTTTTTCATTTAATTATAGTTTAAAAAGTTATGTCTCTATGGAAAACATAAACAACTTCAACTAAAACTTTAAATGTGAACAGCTTGCACGCCAGGCTGGCCCGCCTGAAAACCACCCATCGTCAATCCCGATAACAATTTTCTGCTTTGTTGCTACAAATGCAGTGATTGACTCCTGACAATAGCCATGTGCTCGTTGGTGGAAGGGAAAAGCAGCCTACGTTATGATGAACTTATATTTTCAGTCCTGTATTTTTATCTACAGCCTTAATATCCACGCAAGACCCTCACCTTTACTCTATAAGTTTGTACCAAGAAAAGGTGTTGGTAGTACATGCGCACATATGTATAAACAGGTAATGCGGAGCTATTTTTTTCTTTCAAAGGTTGATTTCAAAAGTGCTTGCTCTGCAGTGAACAGCCTACAAAAATATGTACACTTATCAGCACAGCATTTTTTATAAAGGTTGATTTTGTACATGTTCAATTAACTGCTAACCAGGAATGGAAATATGTTCATGTTTGGGATGACACACAGAGCGCAATCTGACCTGGTAACTTGCTACCCTCCACTTGCGATGGCGACACAACACCCATTCTCGCCTCTGCAATCAGCTTCCTTGCCCGTTCACGCAGCTGTTGCTGTCTCTCTTCCTGTCCCTTGATAACAAAACCAAGAGTGTTTCACTTCTTCAAGAACATCAAAACCTGATTGGAGGTGTGTGTGTGTGTGTGTGTGTGTGTGTGTGTGTGTGTGTGTGTGTGTGTGTGTATATATATATATATATATATATATAAAAAACACCACACACACACAGCATTGTAATTATTATGCAAAACATTTTAACTGTACAACACAAAACTATGTTTGTACTCTCGATTCTAAGACCTTTTATGGTTCTCAGGAAAAGGGTTGTTATTTTGAAGGGAACTATTGGAAAGGCCTTTTCAATTAAATTCTTTTTCATGGTTCCCCAAAAAAGGGTTGTTATTTTGAGAGGGTTGCTTGCTATTCCAGGGGTCTTGGAATCGAGAGTTGACTGTATAGTGAAACCTTCTGAAGAAGTTTCCTGTTTAATAAGTTCATTCATCTTGCCTTAATCCCCTTCTGAAATGACCTAATATAATATAATAAAATAATAATAATAATATAAAGAGCTTTGAGTCAAGCTCAAGTTTTATGCTCGATGTTTACCAAATATGAGGGGTGTGAATTTAATTCCCAGAATGCCTGCTGCCAAGCAGTTAGGTAGTCCCACAGCCATTTGCACTCAAGTGTGTTCAAACATGCCTGGGTAGGCAAGTTGGGTTTAACATCTTGTTGACAGCGAGGTCATTAGACACTGAGCAAGTTGGTCAGACAAGCAAAACCTGGAAAGAAATTAGCTACGGCCTATACGAAGGAACCATACCAGCATTCACCTAGAGTGATTTTGGGGAAACTGGGGAAACTGTGGAAAACCAAAAATCAGGATGGCCAGGCTGGGAATCAAAACCAGTTTCTTCCAAATGTGAATCTAGTGGTTTGCTACTATGCCATCTTGTTTGATCTGACATGCCTGGGCGCAGACCAGTTGACTGAGTTGTTATAGAAGACCAGGGGGAATAATATGTGTGTATGCTGCACTTTTGGTGGAAAATGAGTAACAAAAATTTGGAACAGCAAATCAACATCAATTTTTGTGCCAATGGCAAAAAGAAACAAGTGAAACTTTAGCTTTGTTACAACTGCCGTGTGGTAAATATGCTACGAAGAAATCCTGTGCTTTGTTGATGGCATATACAGTTTAAGGAGGAATGGGAATATGTCGATGCTTCCGCAAAATGTGGGTAGCCAAAAATGCAAAAAATAAATACAAATGTGGACAGACTACGAATGTCAGGTGTGCAAATTATGGAAGAAAATTGGAACTTGAATAGGAAAACAGCACAGCAGGCTACCAGAGAATTTGAAAATGAAAAAGATTTTCACAAAGATGGCTACATCAAATCTTGACATAAGATTGGAAGGAACACATTATTCAAATTCCATCAGAAATTACGAAGAATGCAGAGCATTTTGATAGAGTTATTACTGATCATGAGACATAGTTTTTCCACAAACAAAAATGCTGGAGCATGCAGCTGAAAACAAAAATTCAACTCGTCTGAAGGAAGCACTTGTCTCAATCTTAGTTCAAAATGAATCACGACATAAAACAATAGGCTTACAACACCCCACATTACTTTGCCTTGTGCACCCAAATGGACAGAGTCAAAAGACAAAGTAGGGCAGCACAATGCAAGGGAAACAGCCCCTCCCTTACACCCCCAACAAAGAGAGTGCTTTTCCTCACACTTGGCTACAATGGCTGATATCATCATAGCAGAGGTGGCTACACTTNCCCCCAACAAAGAGAGTGCTTTTCCTCACACTTGGCTACAATGGCTGATATCATCATAGCAGAGGTGGCTACACTTGGCTACATCCTGATGGCTTTTCAGTCAATTCGGAAACTGGGCAGTGAGAATAGTGCTAGGCTACTCTACCACAAGAATGATACTTCTCAGGTCTTAACCATGACTGCCACTAAAGTATTTGCAGCAGCAGTGTTCAATAACAAACTTTAAATAAATAAAAATAATAATAATAAAAAAAAACCACAACAGGTATATTGAAAATATTCTTAAGTGCTTACTGAATTGTGTTGAATGTAAATGGAAAACCTTTTCCCATTTTGAAATTGGAAAAGCCCTCAATTTAATAAAAAATAATCAAATTGTTTTAGATTGAAAACAAAGTGAATAACTCTATACAATTATGTATGCTTGTGAAGGATTTACTTTTAGAACTTATAATTAGAAAAAAACCAGCATAAATACAATACAGTTAAAGAAAAAATTATAATGTACTATTATTGTGTAGTTTTTGAGATGAAAACTGTGGGATGTTCACTACAAAGTACAGTGGAACTGCGTTATTGCGAGTATGGCCTATAGTGTTACGTCCGCTATTGCAATAGTTTTTAAATGCACCGTCACTTTCCCTATCATTTGAAAGGTACTTAATTTAGTTTATAACGAAAATCTGTTAATGAAGCCTTTCGCTATAGCGATACAAACATTTGTGAACTCATATATTTTTATTTTTAAACACGTCGTATCGCAAGTGACATTCACCCACTTGCCATGCCAGAGCCAGCCTTTGTTAGTCTGTCTCGTATGGACACACTCACAATGGAGAGACTTGAGAAGGGTGTTGTTGTGAGGGATTAAGAGAAGGGAGATGTACAAATGGGAGTAGAGCTGGTCGAGCCAAGGAGGGGGAGGGNTGCTGGATATACCCTATGGTCGTTAAAAGGGTGGGCAGTCAGCTTCCATTTTTTTTTGCAGTGCTGGAATGTCAACCCTAAAAAAAAACGTTGTGTCGCCTCTTCCCTTCTCCAAACCATGAGAGGTTGGCTATCCTCTGCTGGAAACAAAGAAGGCTTGAAGGAATTTATCGATCAGCGACATGAATAAGAAAGAGAGAGGAGGGGAAACGTAAACATGTTGAAGCTCTGCTTTGCGGCAAGACAGGATGCAAGCTTTGAGGATGCATGTGACTGCCGTGGATGGTGGGATGGCACATGAGTCATGGTTGAAGGCAGCAGAGGGAAGTAGGGAGGGAAGTTTTCAGTGATCTTCAGGCTTTGTGTGTGAAAGAGAGAGACGAGTGAAGTAGCGCGCTGATTGGTAGACAACAAACTCCCTCCCGCCACGCCGCAAACTTGGTGGAGGGGAAGAAGAATGAAGGAGGAAGCAACGTCGCATCTGCCGGTCGTTACATAATGCCGCTCTCAGACAGATTTTTTGTAATAACTTGTCACTGCATACGCGTAGTTTACGGCATTTTTTAAACACAGGATCTATAAGGGCAAATACAATAAAAAAAATTACGGGTCACTGTAAATTTTGTTATAACGATAACTCACTATAGTGATAATTTATTTTGCCATTGTCGACTATTGTTATAACGCGGTTCCACTGTACCTTTCAACTAGACTTTCACTGTATTGAGTGAATGAGGAGATTTGGTAAGCTCGTAACATATAGGTCTTGAGACCCGATGAGGGTGAAGCGAGATGAGTATGAAGCAGAGCTGAAATGAAAGAGCACGGGAAATGGGAGATCCCTGAGAAAACCCGCCGACCAACGGCATCGTCCGGCACGATTTCCACGTGCGAAAATTCACTCCACCACAATGGCCTACGACAAACCAGCAGCATCACGCACAAAATTCACCTTTGTCGTCCTGACGTAATACATAACAAGCCAGGCAACCCATCACCCTCCTGGAGGCAGCTCATTGAGATTCTGCATTAAATATTAAGACCTCAAATCATGCAACCAATAACCGCACCCCTTATCAATGTCGGTCACACACTAAAGGTGCTGGGCAAAGCCAAAATTTTGTAGTGTGCTTGATTTGCGCTGTGGGTATTGGCAGATCCCTGTGCAAGAAGAATCAAGAAAGTACACCGCATTCACCGCCCTTGACGTGGAAGTGTACCAATTGAACGTAATGCCGTTTGGCCTGAAAAATGTGCCTGCTACTTTTCAACGACTCATGTCAGCGGTGGTCCTGAAGGGATATATAGGAGATTTCTGTCACGTATATCTGGACATGATATTTTTCTCAAATTCCTGGGAAAACCTTATGAGACACCTGCAACAGGTACTTGAGAGATTCGAGTTACATGGCCTAACAGGCCAGTTAGGTAAATGCCACTTTGGCAAATGCGAGGTCGAATTCCTGGGGCACCATGTCACACCGGAAGGAAACTTCCCGCAAACAGAACAAATCAGTGCGAATAGTGAAGCTAAGGCCCCCCAAAACCGAAAGCAGTTACGCCAGTTTTTAGACATGTGCAACTGGCCGAGGGATTTTGTCCTAAATGTAGCCGACTTAATGGGACCCATTAATCAACTGCTCCAAAACGACCAGGCGTGGAAATGGACACCTGAACATGACCAGGCATTTAAGACTTTGTAAACCCAGTTCGCAGAACCAGCGGTTCCTAAATACACTTTGCCTTGCTGGCAGTCAATGATTTTTAGTGAGTAAAATCAGGCTAGTTTAGTTATTTTGTCCAGTGTAGTGTAACCCCCCCCCNCCCCCACAACCCAAAGAATACTGAAAACCGACGCAAGTGGGGGATTGGGAGTTGCACTGTATCAGGACGACGCCGGCAGCAACAAACCCATAATTGCTTACGCAAGCACCCAGATATCCAACACGCAGCGCCGGTACCACAGCAATGAGCAAGAATATTTAGCTATCATCTGGGTCGCTAAGAAATGTTATATTACCTGGAGGACGCTCCATTCATTTTACGTACGGACAACAGGACGTTAACGTGGCTACATAGCGCTAGTGCCACATAATAGAAGTTAGGGGCTGATAGGCGTTGCTCCCGCACGAGTTAACTTTTGAAATTCAGCAGGCCAACTTAATGAACCGCGTCTTCCGAGACATAGGTAACTATACCAGTTGGCAACTTAGGACGAGCCCTTCAGGCCTCAGTCGGGGTACAGGCTGGTTTATGTGTGTTTTAATTGAGCAATCAATAAAACAGGCATAAATCGAACTTGGTTGAGTTGTCTCTCCCGCACTCTATATTCCCACACCTTGTCCTCTCTCTCTTTCCGGTTCGTCACCTGTCCTAGTAAGATTTTTCTATGGTTAGCCACAAGCCATCACCTTGCTTCTTTTCTCTCCTATTGATAGCTGTCTCTAAGTGCAGCTTAGGAAGCTTGCCTTCCTGAGACTCATTAGAGCAGTTCTCTCTTGGACTACCAACCTTCCAGTAAGTGCGTGGGCCAGATCGAAACGTTCCACGCGCCAGGTTTCTCGTTTGGAAACAATAGCCCAACTCCCAACAGGAGTCCTGCTCTATGTGACACCTGGGTCAGATTGCTATCAACCTATCTGGTTAACCCCCACCACCTTATGCCACACTATAGGGCTGGGCAGGGCAAAGTTGCCAAGCAGGGGCTACCTCAGGCTGAAATATTGAGGGAAAACGGTCCAGTTGGCAACTAGGTACGTATACACCTGGAAGAAAGAGGAGGCTGCATGTCAGAGAGGGTCTACCACCAGATATCAAGCTCCATCTCAAACCTCATCTAGAACACTGCCACCCACACCGTTGAAGATGATGCCTACCTTCGTCCGGCCAGCCAACGTTACCAAAGCAGCCAGGCCCCAATATCACACTCACTTATACCTCTACCAAGGTACTCACTCGCCCATTGCTTGCAAGCGCGCCACACAAGGCTCAACACTCGATTATAGAAGTGGCCATAACCTGCACCGTCGGCACCAGGAAAAACCCAGTGCAAGCGNCAACTGCCATGTATTTCAAAGCAAATGGATTTGCCTGAAAATGCAATAAATCTGAACAAGTAATTAATTATTTTCAAAAGGGTTTTTTTCCTTTTAATTTATGTTACGAATGTTCCATTCATCTGTAACAAAACTCTTGGCATGTCCTTGTAGTGCAATGTGGATCAAATTTTGAAATTTGCACATGTGCTTCCAAACACAAACTGTGGAATGTAATGTCTGACGTAAAAGTTTACGAGGGAGATAGCATGAAACACATGTTACTTTTTTAACTGCCACATGTATGTTTAGTGGTCAACGCGAGACGTAATTTGATAGTTTATATAACCGCAATTAACAACAGACAGCTTGAACTGCCTTCCTTCTTTTTGTCTTTGTTATACACTTCACTTTCCCCAAAGGCACAGTGTCGTGTCGTATACTGTCACACACACTCCCTCTTTGTGCAGTCTCTTTGTTTCACCATAAACATACTGCCTGATCAACAAACTTGCTGCATGCTCTCAGCTGATCAAGCACACGGGATGTTAAAATTCAGCTTGTACTCTGTCTCATACTATTACCATATTCACCTGAATATAAGACTATAGTTTGTTTCAAAATTCACGTTAAAAAATTTAGGGGTAGTCTTATTTTAGCATTACGAAAAAATTGAGGTTAATATATATGCATAAGTAATAGTAATAGCACTTAGTTCATAGTTTCCAGAGAAATATTCTAATCTTTCGAAAAACACAAGTTTGGTTAATATTATCAAAAGAAATAAAACACAATCACAACAAAAAGTGAGGTTGACATCAATTTCAGTTACGTTTTAATTCCAATAAGCTCTGTTACTGGTCTTCAACCCAGGTGTGCAGATATTTCTAATTATCGCAAAACCATCTGACAAAACCATCGCTAAAATATTGGTATAAGTATTAAATATGCATAAATGGGTCAGTGCATTACATTACACTATGGGCGGTTGTTTGGTTAGGTTACGTTTACCAAAGATACAATTGTAACATGGTGGTACCCAAAATGGCATCATGTCTTTGAACACAAGTGATCAAAGTTGTTTGATGACCAACTTTAGTGCTGACGTTCAACATTCCCAGAGTGAATACGTCCGGGGTTGTGCGTATGAGATAATAGCTGTATCTATAACATTTATAATTAATTTTTCCGTACTTTGTTTACCTCTGGTCGAAGCCGTATTCCAGTTTTGTATCAAACGTATTGGTAAATGAGCACGTGCTAATTAATTATGAGTGACCACATTAAAAAAAAAAAGTTCATCGGCGTCGCAACTAAGAAAATTTGAACGTCGTAGTTATGATGCGAATTTTAAACTAATGGTGGTTCGTATGCAAAAATTGATAACAATTGTGCTGCAGCCATGCATTTTTCCCTTACCGAAGCAAATGTTTGTGAGGATCATGGGATATTTCACTTTTGAGTTTTTTTTATCATTATAGCCCGTCAATAAGTATTTGTGGATAATTGAATTCTTCCCATTAGCAAAGGGAAAATATAGGGGGTTGTCTTACTTTCGAGGTCGTCATCATATTTGGGTGAATACAGCATTTTCTTTTTCAAGTGTTTAAATCTTCGAGGGTCTGCTTGCATTTTGTGTGACCTCCAGTCATTTACATTTGGTACGACTATTTGAATTTTACTTACTTTTGTTAAGTCTCTGATTACATAAACTTCTTGAAAATGTATGTAAGGTTATAAATTATTTCTGTTAAAAATAGGTTAAAATCTTATTAAAATATTACATGACCACAAATTTGAAAATTAAATGCAATCTGTTTCTACTAAGGTGAAAAAATAAGTAAAAAATATATAAATATGTTATTTTATTCTAAAAGCTTCCAAATACAAGTATAATATTTTATTTTTATTAAAAAATTTAATTTTGTTTTAAAAAAATGCAGATTTACAGACCTCTAGTTTACAGAGATGCTATTTTCCCATGATTACCCATTGGAATGATGGTAATGTCACTAGCGTGGAAAATCTTGTGCGCACACAAGGGTTTGGCGAAATATATGGCTGTTTCTTTTTAGTTCATGGCTGATGGACTTANTGGAAAATCTTGTGCGCACACAAGGGTTTGGCGAAATATATGGCTGTTTCTTTTTAGTTCATGGCTGATGGACTTATTTTTTTTACAATAGTGATGCTGTTATAACTAAGTCAGGGAACCAAGAATATCATTTCAGTTCTTGGTTTCGGTTCCTACAGATAAGAACCGGTGGAACCAGGAACATACAATAAAAACCAAACAATCCCTTACAACAACAACAACAACAACAACAACCACCAAAGTATCAATTAAATACTTCAATTTTTTTTAGTAACTGATGACTTTATAAGTTTNACAACAACAACAACAACCACCAAAGTATCAATTAAATACTTCAATTTTTTTTAGTAACTGATGACTTTATAAGTTTTAAAATCTTTATATGATGACCTTTGAATAATGCATATTTAATAGTCTTATCTTGTAATTGAATTGGTAAAAATGTTGAATATCCCCACAACTAGATTCCAAATTGAATTCCAATATTATGACAAGACCAGTATAGTTAAAAATAATAACGGTTACAGCAAGTTGGTAGTGTCTGATAAATATGTAATTAACGTTGTACCCATTTTTCAGATTTGTACAGACAGCTTAGTATATTTTAAAAAGTTCTCATTTGTGCTTTTGAACACCTGTAACTCCAAGAAACATGAACAGTGCTTTTTTTGTATATGTAGTAGTCTGACACTTCACCGGCCAATTGAAATTTTCAAAATGTATGTGTATACAGTGTGTAATTTGAGAAATTCTCATACCATTGTAAAATGACGATACCACACAACTGCATTTTACGTAAGTAGGCATTTCATTAGTTTCATTATGCACAGTAAACATTAAAAACAAAATGCTTACAATCTAGCCATGACTAAATACATAGTCATGTGAACAAACACGTGCAGACAAAATATTTGCTGCCGCCACTGGAATTCTGAAATTTTATAAACATAGCAAACGAAAGATTTATGACTATGACTATTTACACAATTCACAATGGGAAATGCAAACGATAACACACAGAAAACTCCTGTGCTAAATTACGAACATACAGTCATTTTATTTATTTATGAGCAAAAATGTGTTTTCTTTTCAGAAAATAACCTCTTGAAACAAACTGAACTAGTAGAGGTTAAAAACTGAAAATTTTTGATTCCTTGATTTAAGACAGAATCTGTAGAATCGAAGAATTGATAATCAAATTGTCCCATCACTAGTTGTAAGATGTCAAGGTGCAAACTAGTATGGTGGCTGAGCGGTTAGACTGCTTGCCTCCCGCCAAGGCGAACCGGGTTCCATCCCTGACCGGGTCACTCCCAGATTTTTGCAAGTGGGAATTGTACCGAACTATGCTGCTGGTCGGCAGGTTTTCTAGGGGATCTCCAGTTTCCCCTGCCCTTGCATTCTGGCGCGGTTCCATTTTCATCTCATTTCATCCTCATCTGCTTTCAAGACCTCGTTGTTAAGAGCCGCCGAAATTTCGCAACTCAACTCAAATTGTTATATGTATAAAAAATACATAGAATCTTTCAACTTGAAACTTTGGATCCAATTAAATGAATCAGGATCAGACCATCCAAGTGCAAGACATTTAATGTAATACAAGTAACTCCTTACAATAATTTATTTATAAAACACCAACACAGACTAATTACACTATTTACATACACAGTGAGCAACACAACAAAATAAACAAATTTAATTTGAACTCCTGAAACAAAAAACTGAAATAAAATGAGTGACCCATATACGGTATTAAGTTCAAAATACAAACAATTTTATAAATGAAAATTTTTTTATTTCCAATCAATACAGATGTTCCAAACTTTGCCCAGCACTAAATTTAGGGTTCTACATTCAGTTTAACATCAACTTTGATTGTATCACATACTCCATATTCTATGGTGATTGACTACCGCAAGTTTAACATGTACATTGTAATAAAACTTAAATCTNATATTCTATGGTGATTGACTACTGCAAGTTTAACATGTACATTGTAATAAAACTTAAATCTACGAACAAGAAGAAATATGGGGAACACTACTAGGAAAACTGTCCCAGCTCTGATGAGACTGCAAACTTAGGCGAGAGTGTGCGGATAGTTACCTTGACGGAGGACTGCACAGGCGACAGGGCCGTATTGCCCCTATTAGCTGCTTCCCTCCGAGCCTGTTCCAGAAGCAACCTGGCTCGTTCTCTTAGCTCGTCATGACGGCTTAGGATGTGCTGTCGCGGCACATCACACACACAGCACAGAACACAGTTAGCAAGGAACAGCACACTACAGTTATTATGTTATTACTGCTCTTAGGCCAAGGGAAGGGAAAAACTGTATCACTAAAAAAAATTAATAAATCCTGTCTATACTTGGTAATTCATTTATCAGAATTTTTTTATTTATAGTAATACATATTGATTGAAATGACTTTACCAACTTGATGTTCAGAAATTAAATAATCAGCAAATAAATATCTACATAAGCTTATAGCTACATGTACAGGAAGTCCCACCACTTCCGCGTATTTGCTGTCGCATGATACTATGAATCCCAGGCCTGCAACCTACTCCCACGATAACTTTTAACTGTAAATAATCTGTACCGACAGGCCTGAAGTGTGTTAGTACAGCANGCTTCCCTCCGAGCCTGTTCCAGAAGCAACCTGGCTCGTTCTCTTAGCTCGTCATGACGGCTTAGGATGTGCTGTTGCGGCACATCACACACACAGCACAGAACACAGTTAGCAAGGAACAGCACACTACAGTTATTATGTTATTACTGCTCTTAGGCCAAGGGAAGGGAAAAACTGTATCACAAAAAAAATTAATAAATCCTGTCCATACTTGGTAATTAATTTATCAGAATTTTTTTAATTTATAATAATACATATTGATTGAAATGACTTTACCACCTTGATGTTCAGAAGTTAAATAATCAGCAAATAAATATCTATATAAGCTTATAGCTAAATGTACAGGAAGTCCCACCACTTCCGCGTATTTGCTGTCGCATGATACTATGAATCCCAGTCCTGCAACCTACTCCCACGATAACTTTTAACTGTAAATAATCTGTACCGACAGGCCTGAAGTGTGTTAGTACAGCANCCTGCAACCTACTCCCACGATAACTTTTAACTGTAAATAATCTGTACCGACAGGCCTGAAGTGTGTTAGTACAGCAAAACTAATTGTATTTATATTTTTTGACTATGTGTAAATAAAGTTACAAAAGTTAGGGGGAGTTATGATTATCTTACTATAACAAGCAAAGTATGGTATCCCGAGGTATGCTTAGGTTTTGTGATATGGAGCCTTGTATCTCATGACATTCCAAAGGTACAAAGTTATGCCAGCTGTTTTCATATTGACGCAAATGGATAAAAAAAAAAAAGCTACAGAAACCATTTAATACAAACAAAACATCCTTGTGCTGTCTTGATTTAATATGCCAAGAATGATATCTGATTTGATATTTTTTCACAACCATGGCATAACTGTACAAGCTGGCAGACTTCGCACAATTTCTTTAGTTACCACATTTGAAAATTATTATAGTACTCTAAATACGGTGATGCACTAGCTGGACATAAAGGACAATAAAAGACGAACCATGGAAGTTAGTTAAAAAATATACATGCAAAGGAAAAACAAAAGAAAAATCACATGCACACTGTAGAAGTACTATATGACTTACATGTTGTTTTCGTGCTAGGTCATGCGTTGGAGACAAACCTTGATTCACAGCTTCCCGCACTTCAGATCCTTCTCTGCTTAGTCTTGTCTCTGATGAGTGCACAGATTCCTGATGAAGCAGAAAACAGGACACAGTATTAGCAGGGAATTACACTGTTATACTGTAATGTACAAAAATGTTAATTATGCCTGTTTTGAGAACAATGAAAATTAAATGAAATAATTATACACATTATGGTAAATGGGAAGAATGAAACTACATAAATGCATTGTATAAAAAAAAAACTTGTTGTAAGATTTAGTATNACATTATGGTAAATGGGAAGAATGAAACTACATAAATGCATTGTATAAAAAAAAAACTTGTTGTAAGATTTAGTACAGTTAATAATTATGTACAGCATACTACACCTCAAATGCATTAAAGACGAGGGATGTCACATTGTTTTGTTCATCCCTGTAGGTAATTCAATTTATAAAGTACATTCTGTTAATTTTTTAGGATTTTCTTAACTGGCTTGTACTGTAGTGAAACCAAAATGTTGCATCGAAAATGCCTATTATACCAACCAAAGTAAAAATATTGACCACACAATTTCTTAGTATATGAAAATAAGTTGATCCTCTAATTTTTTTTTAGTAATGGTTGGAATAAAATATAGCCATATTTCAGCTATATATTGTATTTCATTGTTGCAAATTTAAAACTATAGTGAATTTCATAAAAACGTTAGCATGTTGAAATTGGGAACATAACNACATTATGGTAAATGGGAAGAATGAAACTACATAAATGCATTGTATAAAAAAAAAACTTGTTGTAAGATTTAGTATAGTTAATAATTATGTACAGCATACTACACCTCAAATGCATTAAAGACAAGGGATGTCACATTGTTTTGTTCATCCCTGTAGGTAATTCAATTTATAAAGTACATTCTGTTAATTTTTTAGGATTTTCTTAACTGGCTTGTACTGTAGTGAAACCAAAATGTTGCATCGAAAATGCCTATTATACCAACCAAAGTAAAAATATTGACCACACAATTTCTTAGTATATGAAAATAAGTTGATCCTCTAATTTTTTTATAGTAATGGTTGGAATAAAATATAGCCATATTTCAGCTATATACTGTATTTCATTGTTGCAAATTTAAAACTATAGTGAATTTCATAAAAACGTTAGCATGTTGAAATTGGGAACATAACNTGTATTTCATTGTTGCAAATTTAAAACTATAGTGAATTTCATAAAAACGTTAGCATGTTGAAATTGGGAACATAACCAATGAGTTACACAAATTTACCAGATATTTCTGATCTCATAAACCCATAATTTAAACAGATTTTGTCATTAAAAGGAACGTTAATCAAAATAACAAGAAACTCTGTCACAACTCTACTTTCATATCAGAAAATTATTAAGAGCTGAGCCGATGTCGATACCAATACCCAATATTAAATATCGGCGGATATTACAGTATTCGAACCAGCACAAACTGGTTTTATTTTTTGCTGATATTGAGATGGATATTTTAATTTATGCTTAGAGCTTTAACACCAGAGGATAATATGGTGGCAACATTGGAGTAAGACATGCTCAAATGCTGCTGTTTTGAGTCAGCATCTGCAGTTATTATTCAAGTACTAAATTGACAGACTGTCACACTCAGAAGAGGATGGGAGGATGACAAATGCTGCTCCCACCCCACTGTGGCCTGCTGTGACAGGCACCATAAGAGATAATCATCAACAGCTTGTATTGTGAATCACTGAATTTCCAGCTTTACAGGCACCACACTTCAGCTCCACCTTGTCATTTCAGTATTTAAAAACTTTTAAAAGCAATGTGTCTGACATTCATAACCTGGGAACTGACAGTGCTTCAATTTTACTCTCAGTAAAATAAGGGNTGTGTCTGACATTCATAACCTGGGAACTGACAGTGCTTCAATTTTACTCTCAGTAAAATAAGGGAGTGCTGAATTAACAAACTATAAATATTAATAATGTTTAATTTTCTCAATATGAACAAAGTTGAATTATGCTGAAAAATGTGATACACAACTTTGTAGAATTAATATTATTTATTTGCTACGTTTACAACATAAATTACTTAAGTTGCCTTGATCTAAGATTAAAAATATATTACTAAAGTATTTTTTTATTGTTGCTTTTATTCTCCGATTTTGAAGAATTTATGGGAAATTCATTTTCCCGATGTTTTGTATGTTTACTTATGTCATCAAATATATTTTGTGACCACGACTTTAATACAAATTTCCATCAGCTTCTCCAAATACTTTCAGTACTAGTTGAAATTACTCATACGTCTATTGTATCTGTATCAGATATCAGCTGTATCGGCAACAAAGCATCGGTTCGTACCGGTATTGGTAAAAGTCTGTATCGGCTCAGCACTAAAAATTATATATAAAAGCTGGTTGCTATTTCCATAGCATAAGCATGATATCTCAACAACATAAAGCTCGATATGTTAACAGCAGCAGCTTACATTCATTCTCACAAGCACGCTAATACTCCACGTCTTGTAATAAAATTGTTAAATGTTTTTACAAAATTAACTGATGACCCCTGCTTGCAGTTGATACTAATGTTCGGATAAAGTCATCTGGGGCTGAAGAATTTCCCAATGTTTAAATGAAGCCACAACCTGCCAACCTGTGTTACTCGCAACAGTGGTTTTGTACAAAATTTCAAGAACAAAATTTTTTTTTACGCAGCTTTACCCAAGAGAAGGTTACTGAAGGTATCTGTAGGAAAGACGAATGTCACATTTGCTTGTGATCTGTTTGTTTTCTACTTTCATTTGTAAATTGCTGTGTGCTACCATGTGAAACTCTTTTGATGCAAGTGTATGAATACATTGACGTGACACGGGCAATGCATTTGTTCCCTCCAGAGCATCTGCTTCAATGTGTTCTCACGCTAAGCCTCGCAGTCACCAGACTCCCACAATGTCAGCTACACCACCTTTGAATGGACACGTAAGGTCCTCCGCTTCCCCGATGCAGGTATCCACGCTGCATGCGTGACTGCCTTGGCAACCCGGCCACATTCTACTCTTGGAGCAGCCTTACAGCGCAGGGTAACAAACGTGCATCCAGCTCATGCAGATGGGAAACAAGCTCTCTGTCCTACATTGTATCCCTTTCTCACTTGCCCTTGACTGGACAGGTATAAATAGAACTAGCATAGGCTCCTTGGGGCACTTAGATTTGCTAGGCAGGCATGACCGACCTGCTCACCATGCTGTCCAACTGCCAACGTCTTAAAAACTCGCCTGCAACACCGCCCGCCAAGATCTGCGCACGAGCTTGTCTCTCTTGAGAAGCTCCTCTCACTCTACGGAAAGGAAGTCTGTACCAATGTGGGGCCACGGTGGTTGAACGGTTAGACTGCTTGTGCATATTGTGGCGACATTCCCATGATGAAGACATTCAGATTTATCAGTTAAACACAATCACATATGGACTGACTTCCTCTCCATACCAGACAATCAGTACACTTCTAGTAGTCCAAGCTCTTAAGGCAGAGCTTGTATTTTTCCTAGTATTGGGTGGCTTTGCGCTACAGAAATGGTCTTTGAACAATTCAGGTCTTCTAGACAGTGTCCCTGAAGAGCAACGGGAGGTGCTACGCAGCTTTGATGGAGATTCCAGCCCTGTCCTGAAGGTACAGGATGTGCACTGGTGCCCCGAAACTGATGCGTTCACCTACCACTTGAGTGTTCCTGATCTTCCCATAACTAAGTGAGGCATATTGTCAACAATTACTAGGCTGTTTGATCCATGTGGTTGTCTGGGTGAAGGTACTGATTCAGATACTTTGGACATTAGGGGTGGATTGTTGACAAATGGCTGCATTTTAAAGGGTCACAGAATTCTTTAGCCAGTGTAAGAATTTCTAGGTATGTCTGGACAGTTAGTGGAGCAGCATCACTTGAAGCAGTCCAAGTTTTCAAGGCAGGGCTTGTGATTTCTCAAGTATTCAGTTTCATGGCTTTTGCGATGCCTCCGAGAAGGTGAAGTTGAATTTTGGGAGTACAAACCAGTGCAGGTACGTGTTCTAGTAGCTGAATCCAACCAGGAATGTGGTGTAAAGTTGTTGGGAGTCCTTTTCTTCCTTGTCATGACTGAAAAGGGTGACTGCCTGGCTTATCATAGCTCAAGATGCCTTTTAAAACAAACCTCATCCAACAGTTCACTACCTGACATGTGTAGAAATTCAATTGGCATTGGTCTTTTGTGTTATACCTGTGAAACAATACTACCTTTCAGATGAAATTAAGCTATTTAAAAGAGGTGAAAGTTCCCATACTCTTAGAAGTTTGCACCCCTTTCTTGATACCCAGGGTGTTGTCAGGGTGGGTGGCAGATTGCAACATTCATCATTAGGTGATGGAGCAAAAACCCAATTTTGATTCCAGGCAAATGTCATTTGGCAATATTAATCATCAATTTCTTTCATGTTGCTTACTTGTACGCAGAACCGCAAACTAGTCACTCACTAGTTCAAAGACAATTTTATATTCCAAGTGCTCGGCGCATCATTCGACAGTAGATACACAAATAAGTTCGTTGTTTTAAATGCAGTCCCAAGGCTCATGCACCTCTCATGGGAAGTCTGCCAGAGTCCAGATTTTGTCAGATTCTTCCATTCCTAAAGGTTGGCGTGGATTTTGGTGGACCATTTGTAACCAAACCAGCTAAGACACGAAAGACAACTTCTATGAAGAGCTACCTGTGCTTGTTCATCTGATTGTCCACCAAGGGGGTGCATTTGGAGCTGGGTACAAATTTTGTTGGTGTAGCATGGCAACTGAGAGAGCTGTACTAAGCCTTGTTTGCAGAACCAATGTGGAAATCTCTTCAAACACAACTCATTCAGCTCAACATCAGGTGGCACTTAACCTCCTGCAAACCCTCTCTTTGGAGGATTATGGAAGGTGGCTATTAAGTATGTCAAGACTCACATGAGGTGAGTTACAGGTGATCAACCCCTCTCTCTACTGATCCATTGGAATTTGAAGTTCTGACTCCTGGCCACTTTTTACTTGGTGCACCACTTGTTGGCCTACCTGAAGAAAACCTGTTGACAGTGCGAGATAACGCTTGAATAGCTGGCAGCTCGTGTGCAGATTGAAGCAGTCCATCTGGAAATGCTGGAGTTCACAGTATCTTCACACTCTGCATCAAAGGACCAAATTGAATGTTCCAGTACCAGACGTAAAGGAAGGTGTGCTAGTATTGGTGAAGGACGCAAACCTACCTCCCTTACAGTGGAATAGTATCAAGAATATTGAAGACTTATCCTGGTACAGATGGTATTGTGAGAGTAGTTACTCTAAAGACCACAAATGGAACTATGCAAAAACCTGTGACATAGATTTGTCAGTTATCTCTAAACTAGATCGCCTGTGATGTATAATCCCACTTTGCCTTGTGGTGTAGTTACAAGTGGATGTAATTTTTTTCTCTCTCCGCTTATCTCTCCTCTCAGTCTCTCCCCATGCTAGCCCTATGTTTATGGTATGAATACGACCCATGGTCCGTAGCTTGGGGCTGACTCACGCAACTCTTATGCAGGACATCACTCTGCACCGAAGCCTTTAATGTTAGCTAAGCTTGGCATGACCGTCTCTCTCCTTCTTAGCTATTTTGAGTACCGTCAGTTTAGAGTTACCCTCACTTCACGCGCTACCACATCTTCCATGACCATTCCACAACCTTTGTTGGCAACTTAAGTTTGGTCCTTCAGGTACCAATCAGGCTGGATATAAGTGTTCCATTGTTAAGGCAATAAACAGACATATTCCAAGTTGGCTGCTTTTCATTACTCTCAGACTGCTGGCTTCTCACCCTGTTCCCTACCACCCCCCTTTTCAATCTAGTGCACCGCCGACAAAATTAGAGGAGTGTGCACATGCTGCCCCTCCTCCTCTCTCTCGTCCTTCAGGCATATAACCAAACGTGCTCTGTCCTCATGTGTTGCTTGGATCTCATGGCGATGTCCTACCTTGTTGAGTAACACAGGAGCAGCACCTAACCCAGCTATTGTCCCTTTCTGAAGAGTGCTTGGGTCTGCTGGCGATGTCCTGCCCAGCCAACATACTCACATGAAGTCAATAGTAGGCAATCCCTAGGGACGTGGAATGTGAACCTTCCAAAGAGACTCCGATTTGCTGGCAACATGCCACCCTCTTCGATAACCAAGGAACGGAGATATGTTCTATGCGAGCAACGCACTGCGAGGGAAATCGCTGCCCTCCGGGAGGTCACCCAGACTCTTCCCCTTAATTGGACACATCAGGCAGTGCCTCTTCCTACTGTACACCCACTATCACCCAGCTCTGTTCTGTCACTCATCTTTAAGCCTTGCCATCGGGATGGATGTGGGAAAGTGGCCAAACAGGCTCTGGCAATGGTTGGAAGCCTGGTGGATAAAGCATGTAGAACAGCAGGGTGTACTCGTGAAAAAGGAAAACTTCTGAATGTCAGAGGGGAGTTACCCACCAGCATCTCCAGAAAAGAGCAAATATTCCTTCTTCCGTTTCCTGTGGCACATTCCACACAATGCCTCGCCACTTCCCCCAACATCACCAAAGAAGTTCCACCGCCAGCAAATAGGCCATGCCTGTAAGTATAGTAGTGCAATGCCTGGAGCTCCAACTGCAGTGTTCCACCACAATCAGCTTAACCAGCTTCGCTCCCACCAGGATTTCCACATGCCCTGCTTGAGCAGTGCTTCACACCGTGTCCAGAGGGTGATTATCGAGCTGCCAAGAACTTTGACTTCTTCCTCCTCCTCCTCCAAAGACCCCCTCCAGATGACACCTACTTCCCAACTGTCAGATGTGGAGGGGGGGGGGGATGATTTGTCATCAATGTGGGACACCATTAAACTCCACTCACCAGGTGAGGTGTCAACTGTATCCTCCTCATTTTATAACGTGACTACTGTATGAACCACAATGGCAGTGACGACCTCTCGACCTTTACTATTTCTACACAAGTACTATGGTGTATGGTGTATAGAAGAAATTCAATTATGACCTACAAAATTTATGGTGCTGCTTAAGATGAACAGTGCGTAATTTTGTCCCAACTTAATTAAGCTTGTGAAGCACTGAATAATAAATTCATGTCATTTGGAATGTCCACACACAGAATGAACATCAGTGTGAGAGAATTCAGAAATAAATGTGTATTTGCATTTGAATGTATATATAAAGATCATTAATAAAATCAACTGTTTATTATAGTTGATTTATTTTACTATTGCAGGAACAAANGGGGGAATCTTGCATCCAACAACTTCAAAGCAGCAGAATTCAGTAGAACAATATTCTAAAGTTTTTACAGGAGAGTTGTGAAAAATATTTTATATGCAGGAAAGAAATATAAGCAGGAATTAACATTATGCATTTACACGTTGATATAACAAAAAAATCTTACTTTATTACTAATCTGTATAAAGAGCTGACGTTGGCTTGTGTAACTTACATTCGCCCAAAAACAAGCAATTTTACATTAATAATTACAAAAATATGACATTTGCAAGTATAAAATATTGGAATCATCTGTAAAATATTAATTTGTCACAAAAAATACTTTCTGATTTAATTATTTTGTATTGTTTCTTGTCTTGCAACCACATCTAAACAGAATGCAAAGTTCCATAAAGTCAAAGCTATTTTGGTTAGCTACACCAACTTAGCTTTAAACGGTGTGTGTTGGAATTGTGGCCATGAATTAAACAAACAGTGATGCTACATGCAGTAAATGAAAAAAATAACTGTTCTATAATAGGGTTGTGCAAATACTCCATAAACCGAAACAAAAAAAAAATACTACTCTCATTTTTGTTCCAGTAAGAAATTTGGTTGTTGAAAATTGTTACGAAACAAAAATCCTCTATGTCGACTAATATTCGGGTGTTTAATAAATGTTCATTTAGTGCACCAGCAAAGAAAATTTTTGTCTGTAAATCACTTTGTTTGTTTTCATTATTTCATAACTAAATTAAGAACATAAAATGGAAATTTAAATATGGGTAAGAAACCCTTTGGTGAATACTCCATATTTTCCACATTTTTTAAAATTTGGTTTTGCAACAAATTTGTCATAATAAATAACTTACTAAAATGTTATGAAATTTGTTAAACTTTCGTTAAGACTGAGCTCTTATGATAATATTTTTCATTTTCATTTCAGCTACACGAAAGTTCATACTATATTTGTCGTTTTCATTTCGTGGGGAAAAAAAAAAAAAAAAGACTCATTCACACAACACTAGCTGTAAGTATAAACTGACAATATTAAACTTAATGGAAAAATGACGGCACGATGACATAATAGTGTGGTATGTAGGAATGATACAGCAGGGTTCTTTAGTAATGTTCAAATGAGAAAAAAATATTTGCACAGCTTGAAGGAGGAAACATAGTGGAGGCAGGGTAGAGGAGGGGAGGGGAGGGGACTCTGAACGCTCACAGCTGGAGGGAAGGAAACCAACGTGACACGTCTTGCACTATACGCACTGTTATATACCGCGCTGCGCGACTTATGTTTCTCCGGCAAGTAATATCCACATGCGGAGCAGCTCTCACCCAACTTGTCACGACTGAACTAAACAACCCCTCCCCTTCCTGCAGATGTGTTTTGGATTTCTGTGTAATATTTTCTAATTTTGATTGCACTGTACTATATAACCAGTGTGCTAAATTTGATAGTAAAATTGTAATATTATACTTTATGTGGCAGAAGGGTACAAATTCAGCTGAAAGATCAATCTAAGGTCGTCATTTGAAAGCACAGTACTCAACCATGAACAAACTTAAGCAACAACCTAATCCACCAAAGTACATGAAAACTAATATTGGAAACTCACACTATCTTGGGAAGATTGAGATCTAGTGAGCTGTATCGATCCACTTTTTTTCTCTTCTATCAACTGTGGTTGCCTGAACAGAGAAAGGCCATGTCATTAGTCCTGAATAAGGCATAAAACACAATGCCAGCAAAACAAAATAGTTACTCACTCTTCATCTTCCTCATCTGAGCCAAATGGATCTCGGAATTGCTGCCGGGTCATGAGGAAAGGCCTAGGAGCTGCATTGGTGTTGGTAGGCGACTTATTCTTGTGGGCAAATTAAATGTATCATCATACACATCATGTTAAAAAAGAATATTTTTTTGTTAAAGTATTCATTCCTTTACAATTTTATACCTAACATGCAAAATGTGGCAACACTCATTGGTGGCAATGAAACATTACTTTGGTGCAGTGCAGAAAATTAAAAGAGGCTAAGTCTTATAAGATTGCCCCCACCCCTCCCAAAAACAGGATGCAGGCTATTTCATATAAGAATTACATTTTTTGACAGATTGTGTAGAAAAAGTAACCAGTAAACACAGACTACGTATCCTTATGCCATCATCTAGTTTCCACCTGACCATCAAAACATGTTTTGTCTGTGATGATGGAAGCCTATGAGACGTTAAAACCCATTCTACCTACATCAAAACACGTTGCCAAACTGCTCATGCATAGATAATGAGAAAATGATACATTTTGCTGTACAATTTTTTATTGCTGCAATGGACATAAGCTGATTAAGATCCTTTGTTTATTCTCTTGAAAATGCCGTTATAAAAATTGCAGCATTCTTACCTGCCAAACAGAAATAATGTATCATAAAACTTACGGAAAATTGGCTATGTTATAGTCTTAGTTTGATTTGTAAGAGTAATATGATCATCACATTACCACAATTTTTCTGTAAAATCCATTCATATGGTCACAATATATTTGAAACATTATCTTTATTGAAATTCAATATCACAAACACTTGAAATTGAATACTAATTAAAATACTGAACTTGTGTTTGCAACACACACATATATTTTGCTGGATGCCGCTACAACTAGTCATGTTGCTCGGTGTGTACTTAATAATCACGACATAAAACTGTGGCGCATCGTTTGTTATAGTAGACTGTGAATTTGGTTTAATGTCTTTTAATAAGATGTTAATTGAGGTTCTCATGATACAGCAGTTTGGACGTTACAGCACATATATGAAACTTGGAAGTATTCGGAATTAGGGGAAATTTCCAGACAAAACATTTTCATTCGTTATAATTAAGTATTTTCCAATTAAAAGCAATGACTGCTTGTCACAAATTAGAGAACGGGTAGATTACAGCTCGTAGATGCAATGAGGATATTTATAAATTAGCTGTGGTACTAAGCCAAGAACAGAGTAACTTAGCTCTTTTCACCACCATTCAAAGTGTCTTCGCTCATGTAATGCATCTGCGTGCAAATGTGGAGCATGAAGTGAGGTGAATATGGAGTGGCACCAGAATGCAAGGGCAGGGGAAACAGGAGATCCCTGAGAAAACCAGTCACCAGCAGAATCATACGGCATGATTCCCACATGTGAAAATCCAAGGGCGATCCTGCTGGGAATTGAATCCAGTTCGCCTTGGTGGGAGTTAAGTAGTCTAACCAATACACCACCATAACCCCCATGGTTTAAGTTTAATTTTGTTTGAAACACCTATACATTACTTTAAAACAAAGTTTAGTTTGTTCACTAATAACAGCTGTTTTGTAATGACAAAATAAAATACATAAACATTTTGTCCAAAAACTTCCAACCCACGTATATCTAACTTTTTTCACTTAATGAAACTATAAAGGGTACAGTAGAAAATACTGACTGTGATCTTGGTTCGCAACAACTTGCTCTACGTCATAGTTAGTAACTCATGGTTTATGAGATGTGAACCATTCCAGTACTTTATAAGGTCTATATGAACCTCCTAGCCACTGAATTTTTAAAGTATTATTTTGAGAAAATTTAACTATTGCAATATACTTACAGTAAAATAATAATGACATAACATTATATAATGAGATAAAAATGTTTTTATATTGAGGTGTTCATTCCCCTAAGGCTTCCGTTAAAATGTTATGACTAAACTATTTCAAAATTGGAAATAATATATTTTACAATGTGAATAACTTTAAATAATCAAAAGTTAAAACGCAAACATCAGTGTTTTCAAAATCATCCTTATTCTGTCATGTTAACCATCCATCTATGATGGGTTAAAAGCTACTACAACAGCCTCTACTACAAACTGTAAGGTATAAAACTGCACATTTTTCCTGCTGCCAGACAGGGTCAACATAAATGAGAAAAGGCCAGTACTAACTACAGCCTGCTGCCCTAACAAGGGAAAGACTTATCATTTTGGCAAGCCTGAAGACTGAATGAGGTGTGAGATGAGATGGGCAACCACTACATAATGACAATGTTAGATAAGAAAATAATTTACAATTGTGGCTATTTGTTCACAGTCATAATACTAGCAAGGTTTCATTGTATTTTCCATGTCTGTCTCTTCCTCTTTATACCCTTCTCAGAGGGTGGCACCATACCTGCAGAGTACGTTCATTGATCCTCTTTATCCCTTTGTGAATCGTGCCAGACGATGCCGCTGGTTGGCAGGTTCTCTCGGGGATCTCCTGTTACCCCTGCCCCTTCAATCCTGCACTGCTCCATACTTGCCTCGCTTCACCCTTATCGGCTCTCAAGACATTCATGTTAAGAGCCGCTCAAATCTCTCCATTCCACTTGCACCTTTGTGTGTTCAACCGACTCATTTGGCGCCCGGAGGTCAGATTGAGGATGGACTCGTGCTGGTGGTGGTTTAAATATTTGCTATGGTAGTGGATATGCTCTCTCCTAAAAAAGGAGAATAGCCAAGCCCAGATGGCTAAGGAGAATGACTGAATGGAGGAAGTGGACATAGGGCCCCACGGACCAGGAAGCTAATTACTGGTCCGAGGGGGCCTGAAACCACAAAGGGCAAACAACAGGAGAATGAGAACACCATGGACGGTCTTGCGGCTAAGTAGGATCAAAGAACTTGCAATATATATGTCCCTTGCTGTGTATGGACAAGGTCATATCTAGCTGTCAACTTAGCTGACTGCTGCCTGGCAATGAGTTTTTTTATATTCACGCAAGGATCTGATGTCTACATTAAAAGAAACCCATATCAATGTTTTTGGTGGCAATGATATTACAAAAGAAACTTATTAAAACGACTCCTCACAGTTTCCAGAAATAAGGTCGTTAAGACAGGTCGGCCACTATAGATATTTTGGGTAATTTTGGACTGATTCTGACTCGCCCCCACCCCCTATACATCACAATATGTATTTTTTAAATTTAAAATCCATGTTCAATCATTTCTAGCACGAAAATAACACATTTTTAAAACTAAATATAAATTTATTTTAATAGACTGACATCTTCTGAAAAATATATCCTATATGTGTACGCATAGCCTCCCTTGACAACCAAAATACTAAAAAATATTGAGCGGGGCAAGATTTTACCAAGCATTTATTGTCTTTGGTGTGAAATAAACATGATGTTTGCATGAAATATTAATTTAATTCAGTAGTTAGATGCCTTCAGAATAAAATGATACCCATACAAGTGCATGACCTATGCTTATCATAAATGTTTAAATATTGAGTGGCAACCAAGTGCGAAGTAAATTTTCCATGGCTCCTTACAGGAAAATGGAGGATTTGTTACTGAAATAGTTATTTCAACAGACATGCGTCTTCTCAGTAAACTGATATTCTGGAAGGGCATACACTACACCTCTTTGTCACCACTTGATGGGCAAGCACTGAGCAGCCGTAACTCAGGGCAGGTGCCAAGTTTGAGTTATTAATTACTTAAGGTTCTAAAGAAACCAATTTTAATGACCGTATTCATTTGCCTCAATCTCAAAAATTATAAGTTTTTAAAATTAAATATTATTCCCTTCAAAATGTGACATAGGGGACAAAATTCTATTGCTGTGAAGTAAAATTGCTAACATAGATAAAAATTTGCTTCACATGCACTGAATGAGGAAGTGGAGGGGAGGAGAGGAAATAAGAGAGAAGAGGAAATAAGAGAGAAGAAGAAAGTTGAGGAGGAGAAGGTTAGTTGAGGAGGAGAAGGGGGTGAAAAGGGAGAAGAGGGGAGACAGGGGATATGAGAAGAAAAGAGGGGATACAGGGGGAAAAGAGGGGATACAGGGGGAAAAGAGGGGAGCTGAGGAAAAAGGTGGGAGATGAGGGAAAATATGGGAGATGGGGGAAAATAGGGGAGATGGGGAAAATAGGGGNGGGGAAGAGAGCAGAGGGCAGGGGAGGAAAGTGGAGCACAGGGGAGAGTGGAGTGTAGGGGAGGGCTTGGCGGAGCACAGGGGAGGTGACTGGATGGACAATGAGAGGGGAGAGTGGGAGGAGGATATGGTAGTGGGTAGAGGAGAGGGATGAAGAGAGAGGAGATAGAAGGAAGAAGGTAGAGAGGGGAGAGAGGATATAAGAGGGAAGGTGGAGAAAGAGAAGGAGTGGTGTGCAGGGGAGAGGAGGGGAGGGCAGCCACCACCAGCTAACTGTACATGTGTTCAATAACTTGCCAGGCACCTACAAACCACACACATGGAGTGTTTGCCTCCCCTCCCCCAGGTCATCTCACCTACAGCTGACTTCGCGTACTACCAATACTGCTCTCCAGGCCTGTACAACCACACCCACAAGTTGCTTGCATGTTCTGTATTAATTATTTGTATGTATACAAATGCATACACCACTGCAGTGGACATTTTGATATGTATGCATATATTGTTACCATCTTAATACTGTGGACAAACGTGATTTTTGCACTACTCTGCTGAAATAAAATGTGCACATTGCTTCAAAACACTTAAACATGCAAAATATTCTTGTAATTTTTATAGTACTATATGTGGTATACACTATGTGATCAAAAGTATCCAGACACCCACAAAAATGAAGTACAAGTTTGGGCCATCCTACATCGGAAACAAACAGTCAATATGGTGTTGGTCCACCCATAGCAGGCATGCATACTTTCAATCAGATGGCTGAGGGTTTCTTGGGGAATAGCAGCCCATATCTTGTGGAGTACTGTAATGAGAAGAGGTATCAATGTGGGTCTGTGTGGTCTAGCACAAAATTGGCGATCCAAGATATCTCAGAGATTTTATTGGATTAAAATCAGGACTCAGTGCCGGCCAGTCTATTAGTGGGACGTTGTCATCAAACCGCTCCCTCACTCGCCCTGCAGTATGGATGGGTGTCCGGTCATGTTGCAAGACACAATGAGCATCCCCCACTGGTTAACATGAAAGTGGTTAAACAGTAAATGTAAACTTGTTACTTGACAATGCCACGTAAAGCAACAAGGGGGCCAAGCCCCTCCAGGAAAAACATGACAACACTGTAACCCCACCACACACAAATTTCACGGTCTGCACTATATAGGCTGGTAGATGTCTTTCACCCGGCATTCGTCACATTGTATACCATGATTCATCACTTCACACAATGGTTTTCCACTGTTCTATTGTGCAGTTTCAATGCTCCTTACAGCATGCAAGGCTGCGTTTGGCATTTGCCTGTGTGATGTATGGTTTATGGGCAGCTGCTCGGCCATGGAAACAGAGTTTCCGCACCTCGCGCCGATCTCTGGCGGTCAACACTGGAGGTCGGGCAGCACGCTTTTGGGTTATACACGCCCCTTCACGTTTCCACTTCAATATTATAGCTGAAACAGTGGACCTGGGGATGATCAGGGAGGTGGACATCTTACGCACAGGCTTTGTTTGGAGTGTATGTAGTGTACATAGTGGACTGTAGACATGAATTAGTCCTATTAGTTAATGGATTGTTGGCAACCCTGCATAGAGCAGGGAACTTTTGGCTGCCTAGATTGGCCAGCCTGTTTTCTCAATAGTCAAGATGGCATCGTAGCCTCATAGGTAAGCAGATCGCTCGTGTCGCATGTTTTTCACTTTATCCTTTGTAATGACGCAATATTCTTAATTTTTCGGGACACGGGTGTAAAATTCTTTCGTGTGTATGAAGCTTTGGAAAGCTTCGTAATATTTTTATCGGGTTTGAAGTGTAAAGCCGGGGTGGCTCATTTCCCGTGGTAGTTTGTTTATCAGGCAGACGTGTGCTATTGTAGGTTATCGGGCGGACGTCTGCTACTTACGTTTTATCGGGCGAACGTTTACAGTTTCGTTTCAAAAGTTGGAGTTTTGTTAAAGCGTCAGCATTATTTAGCCTTTTTTCAGAATGCGTCAACAAATTTTNTTTCAAATATCGTGGTTTTCAGTTTTTGTGAAGCGTCAGCATTATTTAGATACTTTCAGAATGCGTCAACAAATTTTATACGAGAAGTTCGTTTCTGTGGATGTTGACGGCGTCGACAGTTTTAGTTCCTCCGGCGCAGTTTTAGTGTGTACAGCGAAGTTTTGTTAACGTGTCAGTTACGATAACGTGTTGAGAGCGGGACACAGCGCAGTTTTGGATGACGCTGCTGGCAGATGCCGGATGCCCTGCACTTATCGCAGGAGTAGTTCATACGGAGCAGTTAGATAACGAGGGAGAGCG
>NQII01001500.1:413255-476172 GCA_002778355.1 Clitarchus hookeri
GGGGGGGGGGGGAAGAAGCAGAATGTGTCTGTCTGTCGCCCTTCAAGCAGTGCTTGAGAGTCAGTCGGCGGCGAGGGCCGTTACAGGCGTCACTTCAGGTCAAGTCACTTCGGGTCAGTCGCCCATGCAGTCGTCAGAAGCATCATATAATGCTAGCCTAGGACGCGATGGCTGTGACGATAACCCCCACATCGGCCACTAGACTTTATTTTATTTCTCTGCCGGTGTGGGAGGTTGACACATTTTATATTTATTTCGATGCAAGTTTTGAGACATTAATAACCTGTAAACTACGGTGGCGCTGTTTCTGTACTTTTATATTTATCTGCGAGAGGTTTGTACTCTGCATACTGGAAATTCGTCTGTGAACTGTGTCGCTAAATGTTAAATAAACATATATAACAACTAATCTGGAACTTATTTCATAATCAATCTGCGTCAATTGTACTGAGTCTTGTGTTTCTACCTTGAGCTAGTTGTGGCAAAGTAACATTCGGCAGTGTAAGCCGACGAACGTTACAAAATTGCACCTAACTGTGGGGCTGGAATATTATAAATATGGCTTAACGAGCCACGGCCACGTTACACCTTACTCAACAATGCAATCTTAAGCAATTTTCGTAAATTTTGTTTGTCATTTGCGTTGTTGACGCAACAGAGTTCTTACAGAAGTGGCACCCAGCCACCTGTCTACGTTGAAAGTCAGTGAGTTCGTCAGACAGCCCCATTCTGATGTCTCCTGCTGTCTGTTAATTACTGCGATCGTTGACCATGTGTTCTATGCAGTAGATGGCAGTACTGTCTCGCTCCCTATGTTAAATCACATGTTCACGTGGTGTCCGGATACTTTTGATTATGTAAAGAATTTTACTAAAACAAAGTGTTCTATCATTTACGTTATTCATCATACTTGATTACAAGGTGCTTTTTTATTTGAATAAAACACAGCAGACTTGTGTAGTTGATGTAAACATTACATGAAATAACGTGGCAATATTTATATTGACGTGAACATGAAGGATATGCAAACAGAAGTAAGAAGACACTACAAAGGGCTTTCAAAAGTGCTCACTTTACCGCAAAGAGTCTACATATAGTGCAACAAGCTGGCTCTAACAAAATCGCAAGTCTGTACAAATGACGCAGGTTGTCAACAATCTTTCACGAAATCAAGCAAAAAACTTTACCAAATTGTAATTAAACCATGAGCAATTCAAATTGTATTAACACAACCAAAGTGAGAAGGAAAGTGAGGGAGAGCACAATGGCAGGATAAACACATGACAGTAGTCATGTACAGAGACATTGATTGCCTGAGGGAAGTAGTAAGGAGGGGGGAAGAGGCAGAGTCAATGGGTACTTGGTTAGTGCTGGCATCCTGGAGGGGTGGTATCTATTTTTAGATATGTGCTACATCTAGTACACCACTCACCAACAGAAAAGCAACATGAAGCAACCCAAAAAAAGCGCAACAAATTAATTTTCTGCCAGATTTTCCCCAAATTTTTTTAACTTTCTTTAGCTATATTTTTTACGGTTCCTCAAAAATGAGTAACCATTGAATGACTGACACTATAAATGGGGCTGATATGGAGATGTTCTACTGTATATGTAAGATTTACATATACAGTATTTTCTAAAACTAAAGAACATAACTCATGGGCATAACTTAAAAAATCTTTCCAACAAAATAACATACTAATTCCATTACCATATGCAGGAACACAAACTGTGCACTATGTGCAACTCACAAATTAAAGCTGTTTGGATCAGAATTTTGTAGTAGCATGAATAAAATACACATGCAATTATTTTGCAGTCACATAACTCACTAAGCTATTACAAGAAGAATCCAGAATTATAAGCACCATGTCTTTTTTTACAAGAAACTGAAGGATATCAGGTGCTCTTACCTTGTCCCTCATTGCAAACTTGTCCTTGGTAGGAGAAAGCACTTTCCCCAGAATGTTCTTCGAACTGGCCAAAATCTTGTCAGTGACATCCTTAACTGAGGTAGGGGAGCGGTCCCCATTGTCTCCACCTGAGTCAGAAGACGACACCAGGGGCAACCTGAGACGCAGCAGGGAACTTTGCCTTGTGGTCACGTTGCTCTTGGTACTCTCACTCTCCACTGTTCCATCAGATTCCATCGAGCTGGACCTTCAGAATCATCACAAGTAGCAAACAGACCATGAAGTATGGCATAAGCTGACATGTCCCACTTTTAATATTTTTCAGGAGAACAGACTGAAGGTTTGAAGGCTTTAGTTTTATTAACGTACTTTATTTTGTATAGAATAAATATAGTCCATTCATTATTTCATTATTTCTTTGGATGCTTTGAAACAAACCTTTGAAAAATCACCCGAGGAGTAACATGTCAACATGTTTTTTAAATAACTTGTTTACCACAAATATGTAACACTGTGATTAACTTCACAGTATTAAATTTTTGGGTATATGAAACTTTAACTTAGAATCTTTTATAACTTGTAATATTTATTTAGTATCCAATACAAAAGGAATGTTCTGCTCTCACTACATATATTAAAAATTGTGTGACCACATAATACTGAAAAAATGCTCACCTCCGATTACTTGAATTGCTCTTCTGCTGTCTCTTTTCACCAGCTTCTCTCTTACGCATGTTCATTATCTCCTGCTCAAACAACTGGACAGTAACATCTGTTTCGGTATCTGTGTTGAATCGTCCAATCATATATGAGGACTCATCTGTTGTCTTCCCTATTTGTTGCACTTCAAGTTCATGACCTGCAAAAAGTTGATCAACAAATTATTATAACTTTGTTTAAAAAGTAATGATGCACAATTTTTTTGTTATTAATTTTTCTAGTTATAAGTTTAAATTAATAAATGGTGCTACAGACTGTGGGATCAATAAAAGCTAGTGGTGAGAGGCAAGATGGGAGAGGCGTAAATAATTGGCATGTGAGCAGCATCTGTAATGTCTGCAACACGAGCCCCTGCTATTACACACCTTCAACTACCACTACTACACAGACTCCTTGCCCTCGCTCACTTACATTACCTAGTCGTCACCCGCAAAGTACGGCTCTGTAACTGTTAGGGAGTCTGACACACCCTAGCCGATAGCCTAGCTGTCTTCGTCCCACTCTCTCCCACATATCTGCAATACTTTCACGCTTCGCAGTACGGTCACCCTGCCCTTTAGGTGCACCGTTTGAAGACTGGTACACGTGATTTAATAATAAACACATATATTCAACCTTTCTGGTCTTTCATCCTGTTAGCTCACCCAAGCTCTCTTTAACAATCTGCTGCCCCCTCAGACTTGGGCATGACATTGACACTGCAGTCCTTCATGCTCACACAAAGCTGAATGCTGGTGAACCACTCTCTTCCTTAATGTGGGCATGTGGTTAACTGCAATAGTTCCACTTTTCTGGGCACAGCTGGGGTTGAGAGCAAAGCTCATTATGAAACCCACTCAAAGGAGACTTGGTTACTAGTGATGGTGCCTCTTCGCTGGGCTCTCCAAGTAAATGGCGTAATGACAGGTAATAGGTTATGTATTTGTAGTAATTGGTTTTTGTTGATCCGATACTTGATTATACGATTCTTCAAGAATCGAGGAATCGAGTGTGACATCCCTAATTTTACACTTTCTTGTACTATAGGCATATTTTTTCATAATAAAGCATTTGCATCGGGAAATATATTAATTAGGGATGTCACACTCAATTCCACAATTCCTCGATTCTTGAAGAATCGTATAATTGAGTATCGGATCAATAAAAACCAATTACTACAAATACATAACCTATCACCTCAAAAAAATCGTTTAAAATTACTTTATTTATGCCAGTAAATGAATCACTGTTGAAAAATTATTTTGTGTGTGAAAATATGAGATGCGGAAATAAAACTGTACTGGCCGTGTTCAAATTTACCATTTAGTACATTAGTATTTAGTAGCTTCAGTTCGGTCGCAATTTGATAGTTTTGTTTTTAGCAAGTTTCGTTACATTCTAAAAACTAGGGGTATGCGAGACCCCAAACTTTGGGAAAAATTTTGGGAATTCATAACAATTTTCTCGTCTGGCGGGAAATAATATTTTCCGGATATTTTCAGGAAAAATTTATGTTCACGTCTGTATGTGTTGTTCCAACTAAAATACAAGTGGGGTTTTGTGCGAGAAGCTTTGTATCGACTCTTTACGTATGCGATTATGATGTGATGAATCAAATATTGTCGAGAAAGTTTTGATTCTTCCATTTATTCACAGATTTTAACAATCGTTTTATAGGCTAAAAAAATTTTTGTACGTCATATATTATGTAACGCTAACATTACGTATTTATTGCGAAAATTAACTAAAACTGATTGCAACTTGCACTATTAGGAAGATAAAGTAAACCGTGTGCATTGAATTTGTCTTACATGCGAGCTACATCTATAAGTTGCAAGTATCGATTGCTGGCTGATATGGGACACGAGTTTCAATATACATAACCTAAACATTCACGTCAAAATAAGCTAGTACACGATGAATGTTTAATTCGACTCCAAATGTTTAACTATATTACTGAGATCTGACACGGTGTTTTTAAACATGGGTTTGGTTAAAACAATTTGTAACACACCAGCAAATTTTCTTTCTTTTTTTGTTTGGAATGTGTTTGTTTTTAATGTGTGTTGTGCTCGCTCGTCGCCGGGACGTCGACAAACTCGAAACGCAGTAAATTTGCTATGTGTACAAATATAATTAATTTACTAAGCTACTTTTAATTTCGTTATCGATAGAGGAATTAGCTTTGTTAGCATGCAGATTTGGTATGTTGCATTCATAACCTGCTCGATGATACTTGGCTGTGATTGCAGTTGCACTACAGGATTCAAAGAGTGTGTTCACGGACGTTAAAACTTTCATTGAAAGTTAATTTGAGTAAATTTGCGTCAATGTACACACATTTTGCTACCAAAAATGCTATTCTTGCCAACTTTTTAATAATTTCATGTGTTGGTGAACATTTATCATGTCAAGTGAGGTTTGGAAATATTTTCAAATAAACTATGTGGACAAAAAAAAAACACTCACACACACACAGATTATATGTGTGTATGTGTGTGTGTATATATATTCAATATTATCTCATATGCCTCTTTTGAACTTTTTGGAATTTCATATGAATATGCTCCCACTGTTGATGTTATATTATTTGTTAGTAATAGACCTACTACTAATGTAGGCCTAGTTTAAAAAATTAAATTTCACACCCTCCTATACAGTATTTAGTTCTGTAAAGTAACTGTCTGCAACTAAAAGAATCACAATTTTTGGAATCGAGAATACAGTGTGGTATCTGCATCAAGATCAAGAATTAAAAAAAAGTGGAATCGTTACATCCCTAATATTAATGGTACAAATATATAGAGGATTTTTATCTTCCCTGGTAGGACGTTTTCCCAGTTAAGAAGCGTTTACTAGCTCGTCCCATAAAAAAAGCCTTAAGCGAGTTTTTCTTTATTTCATAGAAAACATTACATCTTTGATAGTAATATAAAGTATTTAAATCTTAATTCAAATTATACAGCGGAACTGCGTATCACTTTATGCAGTGTTGTCATGCATTCACTTCTTGGCCACCTGTATTTTCTCACTTCTTGGGCAGCCTGTATTTTCAAATGCCATTGCGTGCATGGAAACTTACATGTTGACCATAAAATACAATGGAGCATATTTGAAAGTGGAATTTGCCATATGATCATTGTTCACATGAATATTTCAAGATTAAAATAAGTGGTGGTAATTGGTAGTTGAGAGAATTTTTTTTTCCATCACTTATTCAATTTATTACCTAAGACTGAAAATAAACATCACACATTACAGCTGTTTGAACCATTTAAATGGCAGGTCTCTAATCTGATCTGCAATGTGTAGTTGCAAGAACTTTTATTTCCTAGAACACCAGCCATTTTTTACCCCGTTGAAACAGAAAATGTGGAAGCCTGATGGCTACAGTCTGCATATGAACCGGCTCATAAGCATAAAATATTTTAACACTTTCTGTGGTTGACTTTTACCATTGCCATATCTCTGTCTCTTTTATTTGAGCACCCTTCTTTGTTGTTCGCAACCTCCCCTCTACTAATTGCTCAAGTGATCGATACCTTCCTCCGTGAATGCAGCTCCACCAGGCAACAAGACAATAGCTAACAAAGGCTAGAGGGGAGTGAAGAGGCAGTAGGGTATTGAAGGGGTAGAAAGAGATGAGACATTCCTACCAGTTCCTTTCACCTGTACGAGGGAAGGAAAAGTCATTTACATTCGTCTTACCTCCCTACACCACATGTTTGAAGACCAACAATAAAAATATTTACATGTGTTTCAACTCTAAGAACAAGCAATGCTATTGATGTATCATTAAGGAGACTGTACACAAAAAGGAACTCATTTTTAAAAATTAAAGCAAGAAATGGAAAAAAGATCCTGGATGCCACAGTGTATTAGGGCAAGAAGTAACCTCATGCATAAAAAAAAATGTTGAATTTGAAATAATGTCAAAGGTGTATTACAAAACATACTTGACCAAAAATGTTATTTAAGGTAGCAAGTAGGCCGCTAGGCTACCAAAAATATATAAAAGGACAGGAATTCAAGTACTCACACTGTAGTACTTGTTGAAAGGCACACATACACAAAGGACGACACATTTTCCACGTGGTTGCGTGATCGCGACGTTTCGCCGGCTAAGACAGCTTCATCACGCGGCGAGTTGTACGACACTGCAGTATGGTAGAATACTGCAGTGTCCTACAACTCGCCGCCTGATGAAACTGGCTTAGCCAGCGAAACATCACGATCGCGCAACCACGTGGAAAATGATCAAAAATGTGCCATCATCTGAACACTATGGTAACAATTTTAAGCATTCACTTGAAAAATTTATAATTACACATTTACTATTTACCAATTTTACTCCATCTCAATTACACATACAGTACTGCCATATTTATACAAATACAATGACAATAGTTTAATACAATTTTTTACATACAAAGAATTAAGGGTTGTCTTATTTTTGTAGACTAAAAATTCTGAGATAAAATATTTTTGGTTGAGTAGTAGGAATTTATGGTCAACGTTTAGCTAGACATTTATGTGCTACATTATACTATAGACTACTTAATAAAATCTGTAAAAATTTAATATACTGAATTTTATAATTCCATACGACATAAGGATGGCTCAAAAAAGTTTAGATGCATTTCAGGTGCAGTAGTACACTGTACAACATTGTTTTAATGTATTCCTAACTCTCAAACAATGTTCCACGTGCAGCATAAAATATTTTCATGGCGATATAGTGACATACGTGCCAATGTATAGCTCGTAAATTGCAAAATTATTAGCCACAAGAATCTCGCCAAAACATTTTTAAAAATTTTTTTGAGTACAAACAATGCTTATACTGTAATAGCAATTTAATGTTCAGGCTTTCTATCCCTCTAAGATATTGTTCATTATGTACCATTTTTGGAAATTGTGGACACATGTTGAACTTTGATTCAAGTATCAAGATCTCAAAATAGTGACAAATTACATGTCCAAATAAATTTTGGAAAAATTACTTTTTTCTGCAGAACAAGTAAAATTGTAGGGGTCTTCTTGTACATATTTCAGCTTGTCTGTATTCAAGCAACAAAAACCACAAAATATTTTATATATTCGATAAACACAGTAAAAACAAATTCAAGGCTTAACAATGATTATCTCTAGCGGTGTACCTGTAAAGTGAGCTCTCAGCTGGTATAAGTATGTCATTACAGCCAATTTGTCTGGGACAGCGAGAACATCCATATCTGCTGGCTCAATCACACGTGGAATTCCCAAAGCCTCACCAGCATCAAAAGCTTTCTTACAGTTCCCCTTTATGTCGTGTGAGGACAGTGAGTCAAACTCTCTGGAAAAAAATTAAAAATGAAGATTAACATTCATAACTAACAGCCCATACTTCTATGTTATCATCACGTTTTAATAATATTTCACCACCAATAGGCACTGTAATTGCCAGACTTGTCCACAATGCAAAACATGACAGCATAAAAACCTTTATAAGCAAATTTTATAAAATATACAGTAAAACCTCAATAGTTTGAAATGTTTGGACTCTGAATTACATAATTTCAAATTATACAAATTTAAAAAAAAAATTGGTTGATATGTTTTTGCTTAGGGCATGCCCCCCCTCCCCCTCCCAAAACTTATTTTGAAAATAATGCTAATATTACAGAAGTTTACGAAAATTAGAATCTGTGTAGCGCTTGCATTTTTCCCCGGATGTAAAGTTGCCTAAACGGCGTTGTTGGTATGTGGATCACACACTCCATTATATAGGAGAAGCCAAGATATTCAGTATCCTTGACATGCAGTCGGGGTACTGGCCAATCCCAGTACATCCAGACAGGTAACTGTGAAACACAACCGAAGTCGTGGTCTTATTTGTTAACGGGGCACTCTTAGCCACGAGGCCATACCGCACCCCGGCCTCCCAGTAGGCGGGGAAGAGGGATCACGCCCTCTCATCGCAGACATGACCAGCGCTTTCTGAATTGACCAAACCCGTTTGCCCCGACCTGTACACAGGCCGCACCAGGCAGAGCCCCGATCTGATATTGCAGATCGCACAGAGCATGTCCTACCACAAGGCCTGAGATTCTAGCACTCAGATTACCAAGCGTGTGGTATAGCCGGAGCACTACCCACGCCCCTGACGTGATCTCGGGCACGCCCCCGGAACAATCCTGTTCAACGTCCGGCTCTTTTAGCAAGAGGGGGAATCTCTCCGAGCCTTCTCCAGCATGCGGAGTCAACCACTGCCAGCACGAGTCCAACCTCGTCTGATCCAAATTCCAGGGAGTACCCCTGGATGGGCCAAGCGGATCATCCCGTGCTCCCTCTTAATTTCCATGGCACGTATGGGTTTTCCTGTGTCCGACTGCGTCGCCTAACCTCCATGCGGGAGTGTGCGGAGTCCCTCAGAACAGGTGGGTACCGCCATGACCGTCCGGTTTTACTCCCTTTGCTGTCTTCACCAGGAGCCGAGCTCACACGAAGCCGCACACCAGGCCGACTCGCAACATCAGACACGCGTCCTTTACCATCCTAGAATTTCTTCACAGGGAAATTCCTGTTTTGGGCCCCAGTGGCCTGAGTGCCAAGAGGTCCAACACCCCACCAAGTGGTCGGGCCTTGGTACTATCTATCGGCCCAAGCCATCACGGCAGATACCCCTGAACAGCCGCTAGAAAACTGTTTCCCATAGGGCACGGGCGGCAGAGCCCAGTCTGTTTAATCAGGGGTGGCACGAGAAGCCCTGGGTTGCCATGGATGTTGAGAGGCTATAAGAGACGCATCACCCATCCTTTCCGGAAACCGGTAAGTAAGTTCGTCTCGGCTACCATAGCCTAGTACTGCCACGCCACCTCGAGTGACCAACCTACGCTCCCCCCACCGGGGTGACCGTACGATCCTCCCCCCGTACATCCAGACAGCAGGAAGTACACTGCCTTCACCACTCTAGAGGGGGAAACCCTTCAATTTAAAGTAATGCCATTCGGGCTAAGGAATGCCCCCGCCACCTTTCAGAGGCTGATGTCCGCAGAGGTCCTGATGGGCTATATATGCCAATTCTTATTTGCATATCTGGATGATATTACTGTGTACTCTAATTCCTGGGAAGAGCATTGTGGGAACTTCCAGAGAGTGCTAGAGAGACTTGAGTTGCACGGCCTCACCTGTAAACTCTCCAAAAGCCACTTTGGAAAAACCCCCATTGACTACCTAGGTCAGTCGATCCCAAACTTTTTGACTTGCGGACCCCTTCCACGGAACAATATCTACCGCGGACCCCTCTTACTCAAGTACTTAGATTTAGATACATGACACTAAATTTGCAGTTTTGGGTAAATAAAAGTTTGGTAAATTAGCCAGGCCATGCCTTGTTATTAGTGGTGGAGGAGAATATCACTATAAAAAAATTAGATTTAAAAACTCAACTTTATTTACAACACAAAAATCAAATTAAACAGAACGGAATAAATTGGTAGGTAGGTACAACTATTGTAGGAAATCGAACAATATAAATTCAACCTAATGATTTGAACATAGATTCAGCATGATTAAGGGGAAGAATGAGGCTGTTTTAATTGGCACAATTTTGAAATATTTGGTTTAATTGTTGATAGCCGGAGTCGGATGTCAGGTTCAGCATCTAGACAGCTTCGGTATTTAGTTTTGGTGGCTACATAGATAGAAAATGCAGATTCGCATAAGTAAGTTGTGGCAAAAGGAAGAAGATCCCATTTCGCTTTTTCAACGAGCTGTTGGAATTTGGGTTTTTTATATTTATCTATTCACTCTACGTAAATTTTTGTAATAATGTATTAATTTTTCTCAAGTTCGCTGTGGACCCCATAGTTAGGGTTGGCGGACCCCCAGGGGGTCCGCGGACCACAGTTTGGGAAGCCCTGACCTAGGTCATGTAGTCACCCCAGAGGGGGTACTACCGCCAAGCCACCTCAATACGGGTCATAGAAGAAGTGGAAGAACCGAATAACAAAACGCAATTACGCAGTTTTCTGGGCATCTGCAACTGGCTACGGGACTTCGTAACCGAAATCGCCAGACAAATGGCGCCATTGAACCCCCTCCTCTAGAAGAAAACACGTTGGCGGTGGAGAGAGGAACGCCGCACCGCGTTTCAAAATCTGAAGTGGAGCTTTCAACATATTGACCAACTCCACAGGCAGCATGGGGACAGCCCCCTTATATTACAGACTGATGCCTGTCAGAATTGGCTAGGCGCTGTATTATACCACAAGGACTCCCCTGACAGCCCCAGGTCATCGCCTATGCCAGTAACCGCCTAAATTCTACCGAGCAGAAGTACCATATAAACGAGCAAGAATGCCTCGCTGTGATCTGGGAGGTGAGAAAATACAGGTACCATTTGGAAGGACAACATATCATACTCTGAACCAAGACAGCAAAGCCCTCCAACGCCAATGGCTACACGAGTCGAAGAATGCCAAAGCCAAGTTAGGACGATGGGAGATGTTTCTCACACAGTTTGACTTCGAAGTGCAGCATTACCCGAGTAAAACTAATAACCTGCCCAATGCATTATCCCGCCAACAGGACCTCAGAGGGTGTACCAAGGACGACCACGGGAGTGGTTTACCTGCAGACTGGGAGTAGGGGATGATAGCTCAGTTGCTTATTCCATGCCGCCCGTCCGTGTCCCACTACTGAGAGGACATCTGTAGGCAAAGCGGCAGTGTGCAGCAAAATGCCTCTCCGCCTGATGCACGTAAATAAAGCACAGAAGCCGTTTGCGATGCTCTTTTTGTTACACAATAATTTAATTACTGCAGCATAAAAAATTATTTGAATTTTACATACACTTTGGGGAAATTTTATTTTGAATTACATACTATATGGAATTTTGCATTAACCAAACTCCAAAGCATGTAAAATCTTAACCTTATGTTCAGGACCTATCAACAACTTTGATTTACATAGATTTTTAATCAACCAAGTTCAAATTAACAAGGTTTTACAGTATATCTGAGAACGTCTAGTAATGGAATGGTAAAATTAACAGACTTACCTACCAATGCAACTAAATCCTTAAATCATTAGAAAGCAAAAAATTATAAAAGCCAATTACAATACTTTAAACTGAACTGAACTTTTGCCGGTCTGTAACCATTAAGCCAGTATAATCCCATATGAGCATGTGTAGGAAAACAAACCTCATCAATGAACATGATTTTATGGTTTTCTGTGTTTTCCACCTACTTTCTTTCATCCCAAACAGCAAACATTTTTTCTCTTTACATTTTCATTCACTTTTGGCATTTATTCCTGGTCACTTTGGGGGAAGAAGTGCTAATGTATACACTTCTATTGCTTTACATGAACTAAACTGGCATATATCGGAAAATATGCTATGCAACCCATGACTATTAATAAATACAGTACTGGATAAATGTTACCATTAATGACACACAGGAAATTTACATCTTAATGGTATGCACCCAATTTAATTGTTAATATTTATTTCATACATACACGAGATCAGGCCTAAAATGGTGTATGATGGCACAGAAAGCCATTCCATTCCGCCAGGATGTAGTCAGGTTGGTGACCTTGACCCCGGGATAGTCGTGGGTCACTTCTTTACACCACTCCAGGAGGTCTTGTCCAGGGGTGGTTTCCTTGAGTTTCACATTAGATGGGGATTCTGTTTCTTCCCGCTATGAGGAACATAAATACACCAGTATATAATTATCTAACACTTTCTTTCACCCAACTCACAAAATGCACAATGGTTTCCAATATAACAATTAGAAACATCAATACCTGAGAAGCACGATGCAAAGCAATTGCATAATGCTGTGGAAAATGAACTGCAGATACATAAGCAAAACACATATAAAGAAAGACTAAGAATACTTGGGACAGCGGTGGTGTACTGGTCAGACTATTCAGCTCCCACCTAGGCGAACCAAGTTCAATTCCCAGCGGGATCGCTTTTGGTTTTTCGCACGTGGGAATCATGCCAAACAATGCCGCTGGTCAGCGGGTTTTCTCGGGGATCTCCTGCCCTTGCATTCTGATGCTGCTCCATACTCGCTTCACTTCCCCCTCATCGGCTCTCAAGACCTCGATGTTAAGAGCTGCCCAAATCTCTTCACTCCACTACACTCTCCAACATGAATAATCGTGGCTAAGCCATGGATGGACTGTGTGCATAGGTGCCAAGACTGGGGAACCAATCATTGGCATGTATGGTGAAAAAAAATTGCCCAAAATTCTTACAACTCGTGCGATGGCTTCTTTCTCCCTAAGACTGCGCAAATTGCCTTCAGTTAATCTGCTAGTGATGATAAGGTTTCCTATCTCCCGAACCTCTAGCACAGGTAGTTGATAGGCAATGGGTGGTCTGTGATTCATAAAGGCCAGTGGGACATTGCCAATGTTGTCCAGGTTATGGTGGTGGAGGTTAGATAAGGAGGCCAACTACTACTATAGAAACAATGGTCATTGTCTACGGTGGAAGTAGGCCCTTGCTGGTGGTCCTGTTTGGCAACACATAGTTATTTATATGTGCCTTTAAAAAGCTTCTTTTGCTATGAATGGAAAACAGTATGCACAGGAAAGGAGACGTGTGATGTATGCAGGTAACCCCTTCCCCTAAGCAGCAAGATAACAGCTTTGGACATCACCATCACTATATTGCAGTACAAGCATATAGCAAAAGTTGCATTAACGGAAAATGACATGTATAAAAATTACTGCATGGACCATTTTCTCTCGTTATCCCATTCTTCCCCTGCCCTCATGTCTGAACACACAAACGTGCAGGAACATATATGCACACACATTCATGTGTGCGAGTTAATAAGCAATATGAAATGGCTATCAGAGCACACAAACTTCCAGTAGCCAATATTAATTGAAAACTTAATAAACTATTGGGATTCATGTTCATGGTTACACAACAGGATGAAAACAGCAGCAGCTCTAAGAATATAATGAACTCTGAATTATATGGGAGGTGACCAGTACTCGTAAACTGAGACATGCTAGAGTATGAGCACACTACACTATCGATTCAGCTTCCTCACCATACAAACAACCCACTCCTTAAACACTAAGAGCAGTAACCTTTATTGGGTAAACAGTATTTGCTGCTGCCATTACATGTTCAGGGGTCTTCCCAAGCAGTTATTTTAAAATTAATGTTGCGTCAAAACAATGAATATTAAAATGAACTTCATAAAGAATCAAGAACGTTATCTATTACTTTATTAAGAATTTAAATATTTAACTACATACACAGCAGTTTCATAAAAATCACCAACAAACTCCATTGAGCGATTCCTCACATAAATATAGATGGAAAGTATATAAACGAAATTTTGCCCAACTCGCTTCCTAAGGATGGTACACTGTCATAAAGGTGGAGATGAGAAACAGGTTTATTGCAAATAGCACGGAACCAAATTTACTTAGACCTCAAATTATGTGTAGTATACCAGTAAATTAATATACACATCTACAGAAATAACTGTCGGTGTACATAAGTAATAGAGAGGTTGTGTGTGTGTGTGTGTGTGCGCGTGCATGTGTGCGTGTATGGTATCACATTTACTGATACATTTAAAGTACTTTCAGAGGTCTAAGTAAATTTGGTCCCATGCTATTTGCAGTAAACCTGTAGCTCATCACCTCCATTTCAGGCGTGTACCATCCTTCGGAAGCAAGTTAGGCTAAATGTCATGTAAATACTTTGTGTGAGGAATCACTGACTGAGTTTATTGGCGATTTTTGTGAACACCCTATCTAGTAAAAAGCTAACACTAACAACTTTACAGTTAAAATGTAAGTACCTGTGACAAATCAAGTGGCTGCAATGTAAGTCTGATATTCTTAGAGTTGTTCTCAGCAGGTTCACTAAAACAAAATTAATTGAATTCAATTAATAATTAGTAAACACAGAAAGAATAGAATTGTTATTAATGGCAATAAAGCTATGGTACACTGAACAAAAAAAAATGCATGCCTCTAAAGCCACATATTTGTCAGTATCGGTAGTCAGTACTGAAGGCCACTGATTTGAAAACAGTGCTTTTTACATTAATTATTATTTATATTTTTTTTAAAACATTTTCTACTGAATTATTTTAAAAGAAGGTTATAGTCTACAAGATTAGTCATCTTTGCACCAACACTGTACTCCAAAACTCACACTGCTGTAACTCCAGATTGACACGGTACAATAGTGCACTCAACATTTTGACACTTCTCCATGGCTGAACGTCGAAAAGAATGCATTAAAAATACTGTAACTTGGTTCTGGCACAGTTATTTTCTAATACCAAGTACTTACAGTATTTCTTTCATCAGTACTAAACATCACCTTGGAAGTTACCAATTCAGATTACAAAAAATGGTACATGGTATATTAATTTTATTTTTGACAAAGTATCATACAACTTTCTGAAATCATCACAGAATGGTTTGAACATTGTAGTGTAATTAATAATGGAAACTTCCAAAATGGGTACAATTATACTGTTTAAAGACCGGGTGCAAAATTACAGGGTTTTCAAGGTTCATCCAAATATAGAATTACCTCGAAAATAAAACCACCCACAAATGTTTGCTTTCGTGTACTTGAAAAAATGAAGTTCCCCAACTCAGAAAATAATGCACTGACTGTACATGAAGAAATTAATCAGGCCGCAGATACAGTAACAAGTATTTCCAGCAGTATGAGTTATTTACTACTCGCCATGTTAATGCATTTTCAGTCTGCATTTTCTGAAGTGCTTGGAAGAAATTGCTTGTACCAGGCTAAGATTAACGTTATTAGTGAATAACCTTTCCCACATAAGTCTTATCCGATACCTGCTAAGTGTTTTCACGAAGCTGAGAACTATCTTAAGTTAATGCTGGAATGGAATGTGATCAAGCGTGAAGCCAGGTCTGTATGGCAGTCATATGGTGTGCGTTAGGAAAAGGAATGGTACAGTATGTTTATGCCTGGATGCCTATTCCCTGAACAAGGTCATTGTTAGACAGGGAAGGACCAATACAGACCAATGACATCCTCAGACTGTACCAGGGAGTCAAGTACTTAACAACTTTCGATGTGATGTGTGCTTATTAGCAGGTACCACTGGAAGAGGAATCTACACAGTACACAGTATTCTTGTTTTGCAACCAGCAATATGTATTCCACGTTCTTCCTTTTGGACTGTGCAATGCAGTTGCTGAATTCATACGTTGCCTAGATATTACGCTGAGTGAAGCATGCAAAAGTTTTGCCAGAGCATACATGGATAATGTTTTGATAACCTCAGCTACTTTTTTAGTTGAGTTAAGAGATTTGCACGAGTCAACAGTGAGTTCTTGAGAGCCGATGCGGGTGAGATGAGGCGAGAATGGAGCAGCACCGGAATGCAAGGACAGGGAAAACGGGAGATCCCCGAGAAAACCCGCCAACCGGCGGCATGGTCCATCATTAGCATAGTAACAGAAAAATTGCAAAAAGCTGGTATGACCACAAAAATACGAGTCTTTATTTTGCAGGCAGGAAATGCCTTCCTTAGGACACATTTTGACACCAGATGGCATTCGCCCATCACCAGACAAGCTATTGTACAATTTCCAGCCCCATGAAACTAGAAGCAGTAACGAGCTTTCGTGGGAGTAATTGGCTTCTATCGTAATTATTCTGATAAAATTGCTAAGACTACAGTCCCACTTTTTGCTCTGTTGAAGAAAGGAAAGTCTTGAGAAAGGAAGAAAGATGAACAGGTTGCGTTTGAAAAACTGAAAGTTATTTTCCTGAGTAAACACGGTCATCCATCACCCGGTTCAAGGTAGAGATTTTTATTGTAAATGGATGCTTCAGCAAATGCAGTAGGTGTGAAGCTGGCAAAGTTAGACGTGTCAGGCATAGAAAAAAGTTGCATGTCCAGTTGTACACTGGACCGGGCAGAACGCAACTACACTGTCACAGAAAAAGAAGTTCTCATTATTGTCTGGACATTACAAAAATTACAGAACTTATTACTTGAAGAGCAAATTAAATTACTTACAGATCATCAAGTATTATTGTGCCTAAAAGCAGGGAAATTATTCGAAAGTTGTCTAACACGATGGTGTTTATGCTCCGAGAATTCAATATAGAAATCCATTTTTGGTAACCTTTCAACTTGCAAAAAAGAACAAACTGAGTGCCAAACTTTCCCAGAATTTACAACAGCTTGCTGCTAAACAAGGTCAAGATGCTTTTTGCTACGGTGTTTGGGAGAAATTAACTCAGGTGCCTGACGATCATAAGTTGCATCTCATGTATTGTGTATCAGATGATGGAGTTTTATTTTATCACAACATTGCTAAATGTACTTTTGAAGATTTTTGGAAGCCTGTTATTCCAACAGAATTAACACAGCAGTTGTGAGATACATATTCTACTAAGCTATATGGGATCTACCAAACCACATGAGACTTTAAAACGGCAAACGTACCGGCTCAACATGCCAAAACCAGTAAAGTCAGTTACCTCCTCGTGCAATTCATACCAGAAGGTGAAGCACCCAAAATAAAATTTTCAAGGACATGTTCAGGCCATTTTACAAAAGGAACATCTAGAATTGGTGTTGGCAGACATATTTGGCTCATTACCTACCTCTAAGTCTGGAGTGAAATATATTTTTGTTTTGACTGATTTATTTTCCCAATATACTAAATTGTACCTAGTAGTCCAAGAAAACTCTACAATACTGCTAGCAAAACTGAAGATATTTGTGAATGAAATAGGTAAGCCACAATGTGTACTAACAGACCATGGTAGCCAACTCACAAGCAAAATTTGGCAATCGGGGCTACATGATTTGAAAATTTTGCCTATTACTAAAAGTATCCACCACCCGCTAAGCAATCCTGTTGAGACAGATGTGTACCCTGGGAACTGTGCTACTTACTTATTGTCACAATGTACATAAGAGCTGGTGAGAGAGACTCCCGCTCGTGGAAGTTATGTTGAATCATACAGTGCATATACCAACAGGTTTCACCCCACACAAAGTCTACCTCTCAGCGCTCGGAGACTATCAAATTCACTACATTACCAACCTCGATGGAGTGTGAAGAATGTGGCGAAGACAAAGAAGACATTAGAGAAGGAGTACGTTAATTAGTGAAAGCCCGCCTCACCTTTGCTGCAGAAACACGCAAGAGAGTGCAGAAGCTATCCAGAAAGCACAATATTTTGAAATTGGGATCTATGTACTAAGGAGAGTCTACCCAGTTAGATAATCATGGGATGGTGTGACAAAGAAATTAGGATTAATCTTCGACGGACCTTCATTAAACGTGTTAGAATTACAGAGAATTGTTACCAGCTAGTAACGATCAATGGAGAATCAGCTGGACGTTATAACATTACTCAACTGTGTCCATACGTAATGCCAAAGATCTGACTTGTTTCTAAACATTAACGTAAATCTGCAAGCATACGATCAACCATTGAAGTGCACCCCTGTTGACTTTCAAGAGGATGTTAAGCAATTGGAATTGATGTCTGCAGTTATACTGAAGTTGAGGGACAGTGAGAGCAGTAATACATTTCCTATTCATGCCGCAGAAATTGTGTTATTATGTATTGTTATTGTGCACTGTACAACAAATTTGTCTGACTGGGCAGTGTTCTGGTACCAACGACAATTGCCGAGATGTGTTATTCTTAGAACCTACATCGTTTATCTTTTTATAGGATATTATGTTTTGTAATTTTCAATCACTGCAATGTGGAAATACTGCTCTTGAAACACTGTATTACCTCCTCCAAAAAAACTACATTATTAGTTGTTAGTTGCATGAAGTAAACTTGTATTTCCATGGATGTGCACCAAAATGAGTGAGCACGTATTAAGAACTCTGAAGAGTGAAGTTACTGTAGGTCAAGACCGCAATATATGTTAAAGAGAATACCACAACGCCAAGAACCTAAGCCGTACCACAGAAAATTGCTATCTATTGTCACTAATAATGCATTACACCAGCCAACATATTTTGTAAAATGAGTCCTAACCTAAACACTCCCTAACATGCTGCATTTGATATATTTTCCCACTCGCCTGTTGCCATGGTTTATCCACTCCTAGATTGATAAAAAGGAGAAAAGGAAACACGCTGTCGTATTTTTTTCTTTATCATTGCAATGTTTTATGCTCATACACCTTGAAGAATAGTTGGATTTAATTGTAGAAATTATTCACTGAATTTTCAATTGTAATGTCTAAGTTGTACATAATTTTTGATGTAAGTTAACTTGATGGACTATGCTTCTGATTTTGGTTGATGAACTGCAATGGCTTTCTTGTTGCTAAGTATTTTGTAAATTTAAGAGTTTATTTGTGTCCTAATATTTTTCAAACATCAGTGAATAGGGTTTGGAGATGTAACAAACCTCCATTGATATACCTTTAGTTGTTGTAATTAATTTTAGCAACAATATTTTTTTTCCAGACTGTCAATATATGAGCCTAAGTTATGTATCAATTGGAAAATTATTCCATACCCATTTCTAATGCTGTTTAATCTATATGAGGTTCACAACCTCTCAATTATGAAATATGTAACAGCAAAGAAAAATTTTTAAACAGTGAGCAGAATTTAAATTTTTATACACAGAAAGCTAAGTGCCCTTGTTGATATGGTACAAACTTAATACAAAGCAACTTATACACTGAAAAGTAAAAAAAAAACTGGTACACCTGACTAATATCGTGTAGGGCCCCCGCGAGCACACAGAAGTGCCGCAAGACGACGTGGCAAGGACTCGACTAATGTCTGAAGGTACGCACGAGGCAATTCACACCATGAACCCTGCAGACCAGTCCACAAATCCATAGGAGTGCGAGGCGGTGGAGATCTCTTCTGAACAGCACGTTGCAAGGCATCCCAGATATGCTCAATAATGTTCATGTCTGGTGATTTAGGTGGCCAATGGAAGTGTCTAAATTCAGAAGAGTGTTCCTGGAACCACTCGGTAGTCACTCTCGACGTGTGGGGTGTCGCATTGTCCTGCTGGAATTGTCCATGTCCGTCGGAATGCACAATGGAAATGAATGTGTGCAGGTTATCTGACAGGATGCTTACGTATCTGTCACCTGTCAGAGTCGTATCTAGACGTATCTGGGGTCCCATTTCACGCCAACTGCACACGCCTCATACCATGACAGAGCCTCCACCAGCTTGACCAGTCCCCTGTTGACATGTAGGGTCCATGGATTCATGAGGATATCTCCATACCTGTACACGTCCATCCGCCCGATACAATTGGAAACGAAACTCGTCAGAGGAGGCAACGTGTTTCCAGTCATTAACAGTCCAATGGCGGTGTTGGCGGGCCCAGGCGAGGCGTAAAGTTTTGTGTCGTGCAGTCAACAACGGTACACGAGTGGGCCCATATCAATGATGGTCCGTTGAATAGTTCACACGCTGGCACTTATTGATGCCCCAGCATTGAAATCTGCGCCAATTTGAGAAAGGGATGTGGGCCGCTTTGCATAGAGGAATTTGTTGATTGGTTGCTATGGTAACACAAGACATATTTGTAAGATATAATGTAGCAGTCTCGTGATTAGCGCGATGTTTAAAGGCGTCGTTTAAGTATGCAGTTGTTAAGACTTTTAGCCATCTTGGTTTTCCCATCAGGTAGACCTAGTAGGTCGTCAGCCTGAGAGATACTTTATTTTGCTGGTTGATTGGCAGAGTCCCGTACAGAAATGCAGACTGCCAATAGGGCGAAGATGGAAGATGCACAGCATTTAAAGAGGAATAATTTAAGTCTGCATATGCTACCTACGTGGATTACAGTTGAAGCCAAGTGTGAGCTACCATGATTGTGTGTGGTACGGTAAAGACTCTAGAGACGTACATAAGGCTCGATAGTCTTGTAAGGGAAGACTAATGCCTACGACCAGCGGAGCCAGCTACGGAAGATATCAAGAGGTATGACATAGCTTAAAATAAATCTTAATCAAAGTATGCTGAATTTTTGACACAGACTACGCCCGTAAAATACTTAATGGTTTTTGAGAAACTAATTTGGCTCACGTTAAGCCATCTTAGATAGTCATTTTTGGTAAAGTTGCTCGACCTATATGCCTCGTGAGCCCTGAACTGAAGTCTCGTGTTCTCCCAACTGAGTTGGTGTGAGAAAATTAATTATTAATTTAATTTACACATTATGAAATAATTTAAAGGACATGAAGAGACTTAGCTACATTTGAATTGCAAATCTGTAAATAGTATAAAACAGAGTAGCTTATCCGCGTTTGTCTGCGTATTTGCTTAGTACAGCTAAACTACTTAATGGATTTTGATGCAGTTTTCATCATCATTTAGAGAATTTCTTGAGGAAGATTTTGGAGTAAAATTAATTTATATTTCATTAAGGATAGCAGAGAAATGTCAAATCGTTTGTAATCAAGTTGTAAAAAACCACTTTTAGGGCGCTTGCATGGCTTGCAGTAACTATTTTTGTCTTTCAAAGTATTGCTGTAAAAACTAAATTGTTACCGGGCGAAGCCGGGTCGGTTCGCTAGTAAGAGATATGTACGAGAGGGCTACCCCCCTCAGTTATGGTCACACAAAGCATAATAAATTTTAAAAATAATAATGAGCTGCTACATAATACTTAGTATTTGTACAGATATTCATTTAATTCATGATTTTTCAACCAAAATATTTATTTTTCAATTAAATCAAATTTACTTCTAATCTAGTCTCTGTGAGTAATCATTTGGGCAGTAGCTAGTGGTGGTTTTTGGTTTTTATTTCTTCCTAGTGTCTTGACTCACTCGGCCATGTCTGCAGGAATAGCCACATTTTCGCAGCATATGGCGTCCTTAAGTGCTTCCAGGGTTTGAGGTAGGTGTGTGTACACACCTTTGATTTGAGATCTCGTGAACATGCTGGCCACCCAAGATCACTGTGTAGGGATACCATCTTCCCTGGAAACATGTTCCGCAAAACTGCCATTGATCTCCGAGCTATGTGTACAGTTACCCCATCTTGCTGAAACCAGGCATCTCATACATCCGTTTCTTCCAGGTGAGATTGTAAAAAGTTTTCCAGCATTCTGATGTAACGGTCAGAAGTGACTGTAAATGTTTCACCTCTCTTCTCAAAAAAATAAGGGCCCACAACACCAACTTCTGTTATAGCGCACCAAACTGTCGCACACTCACTGTGCAGAGGTATTTGATGAAGTTGACGAGGGTTGGTTTCAGCCCAATAGAGACAGTTTTGCTTATTCACGCACCCACTGAGGTGAAAATGTGCCTTGTTGCTGCACATGATGACAGCATCTTGTTGACTGGTTTTAAGGATCGTCCTGCACAATTACCTACGGCATACTCAGTCTCTCTCAGTAAGTTCATGCACCACCATAATTTTGTACTGATAAAATTGCAGGTCTTTATGCAAAATTCTCCTCACAGATGTGTTGGACATGCCCAAGACGATGACATGTTTGTGTACTGACCATCTAGGCAACTGAACAATCGATTCCCTCACAGCTCTGATGTTTTCAAGCGTCCATGCTGACTGAGGATGGCCTGGAGACTTTCTCTTCAATGCTGAACCTGTCTGTCTAAATGTCGCAACCCACTAATAAATTATTTTCAGATTTGGAACATAACCATAAGAAGGAATGTTGAAGTGCCTTTGGAAGGCACGTTACATGGCAATGATGGATTTGGTGTTTTTAAAGAACATTTTGGCAGCGTAAGCACGGTACACATCTGACCAAGGCATGTTTCTGACTAACGTGCCACGCTGTGATGTTTAATAACCCCCACCCCATCAGCCCCCAATCACTCAACAATGACCTTGGAAATTATGCAGCAAGTTACGAATGCATTCAGACATTGTTTCGCAGAGTGTCGCACACGGTGGCCGCCACCCTGAAGGTGGTATTATTGAAACACACTGAAATGTGTACACACTACAACCACAGACTGTGACAGTAATTACGGATGCTTACTTGTGGGGAAATTTCCTGCAGACATGGACTAGCAGGTTATGGAAGCATTTCCTTTCCTGTGATAACATGTTTTCTAATTGTTACCACTGTTGTAGAATAAATGTTTAAATTTGGGGACATCTTTTTGGCTCACTGTGTGTGAGTGTGTGAGTGTGTGAGAGTGTGAGAGTGTGTGAGAGAGAGTGAGTGTGTGTGTGTGTGTGTGTGAGAGAGAAAAAGAGTGTGTGTGTGTGTGTGCACGCATGCATGCATGCATGCACACACAAAGATAAGTATAGAAAAATGCACCCAAGAAAGGGATAGCACAACATATTTGTNTGAGAGAGTGAGAGAGTGAGTGAGTGTGTGTGTGTGTGTGAGAGAGAGAGAGAGAGAGAAAGAGTGTGTGTGTGTGTGCACGCATGCATGCATGCATGCATGCATGCATGCACACACAAAGATAAGTATAGAAAAATGCACCCAAGAAAGGGATAGCACAACATATTTGTGTGCACTCAATGTAATAATATTTTGCATCAGAACTATTTCTTACTATGCATTACCAACACACCTATTTTCTCCCTGTTGTTGACTTAATAATTGTAAATTAATTATTATAAAACACATAAAATATAAGAAAAATTTCAATTAATGCAAAACTATGGCTTGTGAAACATTACATATTTAGGAAACAACCAAACACATAATACATGGGGTGATTTTTCATCAAAGGTTTGATTCAAAAAGTGTGAAGATACTGTAAATTGATTAGAAGCCACAAATTTTTAAAATTAATATCAATAACATGGCTGAAATGTTGAAATATCAAAAGCATCTTTTAGTAAATTTTCAATTACTTACCATTACAAAAATTCAAAGAAAGTAATGAAAAATAAAATACTACAAAAAATTTCTGGTCTCCACGATTTAATTTTTTGTGAATAACCGCATTATTGTGTGCTCAAAGCTGCGCAACCCCTGCTTTGCATATGGTAATGAGTTCCACAGAATTTGCAGCTAGTCTACGCAACAAAAGTATGACAAAATGCACACAAACACAACTGCCTACAAGATATAAAGCACTTCTCAACATGCCTGTAATCATCTTGTACGTCGCCCTGAGGTCTGGAGAGGTTCTCCTCTGCACCGGGTGTGCTCACATCACTTGTGGGGCTGGCAAGGGAAGGCTCTTTTACATCTGCTGTCTTATTGCTGTCTGGACCATCAAATTCCACAATAATCCTATTCTCACTGGCCACAGGTGTTGCTTCGTCCTTCTGGTAAGATGACAAGCTGGCAACTATGCAGAATACAATAAAAAAAGAGAATGTTGAAACACTACTTTAAAATCATAAGTACAAACAATTTTATCAGATTATACATGCAATGATATATTCTGGAATCATAAATTTTTCACTAACATTTAAATTTCAGAGTTTACATTCAAACTTTTTCATGGATAACTTAATTTACTTTTCAAAGCTGTTTAAAACTGTAGTCAATTCCTCATTTGTAATAATGGGTTCTTATTACTAATCCTTAAAAACAATAATTAAAGACTGATATGTAATAACCTAAGTGAAACACTGCTGATTTCAAAAAAATGTATGTCATACAGTGTAATGAAAGAAATTGTGATGTGTGGCATAGTTATTTACAGAATTGTTTCTACTAACTAAAGTCTTGGGTTTGAATCCTGAGCACAACATGGACAAGTTTGTCATTACATAAATACAGTACGTTGTGTTAACTTAGTACATATGCTACAACCTCCCTCGTTAGCCTCAAGTCTACAGTTTATACAAGAATACTACATAGTCATAAACAATCTGAAAATAAAATTGATATATATACACAGGATACTAAAGTTTGTGAAAAATGCAACACTAAGAAGGATACATGTGATTGCAATGAACTTTATACCACATATTAGGTACATGAAAATACACAATTGATTACGATCACATTATCACTGTCCTCGAGAATTCAGTTTGGTGTGAAGCCCCCACGTGCTCCAATCAGAGCCCTTAAACATTGTGGCATGGAATCAAAGAGGATCTGGATATGTTCCTGGGGAATCTCCCACCACGCAACTTGTATGGGAGTCCACAAAGCATCAGCAGTGGTTGCTGGAGGACAGTGATGAACAAGTCGCCGACCAACCATATCCCAGACATGTTCGTGGGCGACATGTCAGGCGAACGTGCAGGCTAGGGAAGCAGTTTTACCTGTCGTTCATTGAAGGCGGTTTGCACATTCCTTGCCACATGTGGCCGGGCATTGTCCTGCTGAAATATGGCATGTGGAGTTGCCCGGAGGAGGGGCAGTACTCGGGCTCTAAAACTTCCCTGATGTAGCAGTTGCTGTTCAGATTGCCCTCATTACGTAGGAGTCGAGACTGTATGATGTATCCAATGGCAACCCTCACCATCGCACTTGGTGTTTGTCCGCTATGACACTCCACAATACAGGCTGCCAGATTGCGGACACCACGGTAGCGTCCAACATGTATGCGGCCATCCCTGTAGGCCAGGTTGAAGTGGGACTCATCCGAAAACACTACATTTTGCCATTCAACACGCCAGCAGCTACACAAGTCAGCAATGACTCAGTCAGGTGCTGATAGGTCTCCACGAATATCTGGAGCCATGCTGTCTGCAGTGCGTCCCACAACCATTGAAGGGTGCGTGGCGGAGGAGACAGGCGAACACGGAGATCAAGGTGGTTCCACAGATGTTCAATTGGATTGAGATCGGGGCTGTTTGGAGGCCAGGGAAGAACTCTGAATTTTTGATCGTGCTCTTCCAGCCACGAGCAGACACTTCTAGCCATGTAGCAAAGCGCATTATTGTGCTGGAAGATCCCATCCTTACGAGGTAAGACAATCATCATGTACAGGTGGACGTGATCGCCGAAGATGGATTCATAACCATATTGATCAAGAGTGCCTTCCACACGGATGATGGGACCTAGAGAATACCATGAGAACATTCCCCTGATCATAACACTACTTCCACCGTCTCGTGTTCATCCAGAAATGGATGCAGGGTGTTGGCTCTCCGATGTTTCTCACCGGACACGCTGGCATCCATCCATTCTGTGCAGCTGAAAACATGGAGGAGGTTACCCGTCGCCAATCAGCAATGGTCTAGTCGCCATACTGTCGAGCAAATCCCAGTAGTTTTGGTTGATGCACCTGTGTTAGCATGGACGCAGTCACCCTCCATCTACTCCGGAGCGCCATTCGCAGAAGGGTTCGCTGAACTGTTGCAGTAGACACGTGTCTGGATGCCCCGTGGTTCAGTTGGACGGTGAGTTGTTCCACTGTAGCCTGCAGGTTGGCCTTCATGCACCTGATGATTCTGAGTAATTTATTATCTGTAATGTATCTTGCTAAACTGTGAACTTTCTACAGTGTGAGCATGTTTTGTGCATTTGTGACTTTAAATAAGCTTAGTAACTACAGCTACTTGTTTCTAAGGAGTTTTCTTAAATTTTGTTTTCATAATTTCATTATTTTATACTGCCTTTGATAGTGTAAACTAAATGATATGGTGGTATACCAATGCAAGTCAAAGAATTCCATACACTCAAACATTTTATGTGCATTTACACTTATAAAAAAGACATCAATACCCAAGATGTGCATTAATAATGTAAATTTGCCTCCATCATTCATGTTTTTATGATGTACAAATGTCTTTGTTCCATTCATTTGATTTGTTGCTAATTGTTTTTACTTCCAATTATTGTGTACATTGGTACATCAATACTTCAATAATGTAAAGGTCTTTTTTTTGTTCAAATGAATTTTAAGAGTAAAGTAATACAGCAATATTTATAATTGTAGTGCTGTTACATTTCAACTTGATAATATGATAAAGCAACACAGCCATTTTAAAAATTTTAACCTTTTTTTTTATTCCACTTCCATGTGTGATGCCAAAGCAATACAGTCATATTTGGAATTGTGGCACCCTTACTTTACTACTGTTAATGTAATAGTGTCAGAATCACTAATGCGGTAGTTTAAAATTTTGATTGTAAAACCTTCAACAGCCACAACAATGAAATCACAGCTCTTAATAACACAGCATAAACCACTTTAAATATCCTTATAAGCATTACAACAATACACACTGTAAAAATTTTGAGCATTTATATAAAAAAGTGTATTAAATACAGCAAATTACATTTTTTTTAATGTGATATCTCAAAACTATGTTTTTTGAGTTGTGGCAGTATTGTTTTAGGTGTGCGATTTGTCCACGGTATTAAGATGGTAACAATATCTGCACACACAATCAAAATTTCCACTGCAGTGGTGTATGTATTTGTCTACGTACAAATAATGAATACCGAACACGCAAGCAAACCGGAAAAGTGTTTGAACATGCGTGGGGAGGCAAGCAGTTCTGGGTGTAGTCTGTAGGCACATGGCAGGTTACTGATTATGTTCGCGGTCAGCTGGTGGCAGCCACTCTCCCCTCCCTTGAATTGTCCAGCACATGTGAAGCAACCAGCAACATTACTTCATGGCAACTGAACCTTGTCGACTCCTAGTCACATTTGGAAATGAAAGAAAAAAATATATTTTTTTAAACTTGTAATTTTTGAGACAGAGGCAAATTAATAATTAAAATTAGTTTCTTTACAAACTTCAGTAATTAAAAACTTAAACTTGGCACTTGCAGTGGGTTACGGGCGCTCAGTTCTTGCGCATAATTTGGCAACTAAGAGGTTCCGTACATGCCCTTCCAAGATATCAGTTTATTCACACGATGTGTGTATTGAAATAGATAAGATATATTTCAGTAACAAATCCTCAGATTTTGCCTCAAGAAACCACTGGGAATGTACTTGTGCTCTGTCACCATATGACATTTAAACATTTATGACTACAAGGGGAGGTCTAGTACACATATCCGTGGTGTGATTTTATAAGAAAGAAGTCTAACCTATTAAAACAAATTTATATTTAATAAAAAAAAAGTGTTGTTTTTGCGCTAGAGACGATTGAACATGGACTTACAATACTTGGTAAAACCTTGTGTTGCTTGACGTTTTTAACATTTTGAAAGGCAACTGAAGGCTAAGTATATGCCTCTAGGCCCAGGGTATCATTTTTTGTTTCAGGAAATGTCTGCCTATCAAAATAAATTTATATTTAATCATAAATAGTGTCATTTTCATGCTAGAGATGACTGAACAAGGACTTTGTACAAAAAATTGCAAATTTTGACTTGGGGATTGGGGGTTGGACAAAATCGACCCAAAATTTCTCAAAATATCTACTGCAACCTTTCCACTATAATGACATTATTTCTGGAAATTGTGAGGAGTCATTTTAGTAAGGTTCTACTGAAAGTTTATAGAAAGGAAAAACTATGGCTGAGAACGTAAATTAACCGCAAATACATTTGAGGTATAACTTACCACTAATTGGAGTGCTAGCAATTTCAGATCCACTATGGCTGCTGGTAAACATATATATTTGTGATGTCAGGTCAAGTACTTGTTGAGAACTTTGACTCTCTGAAACAAAGGCAGAAATTAGAAGTTACCATATACAAAACTTTCACATATACACTAAATACATAATAATATCAGATTGTGTTTTTAGCATACACAAAAAAAGTTTTAATAACTATTTTATTACAACAATAATAAATAAAAGTAAAAAAAAGTGTTATACTGCTGGAACAATGAAAAACAATCTTTCAACCAAATGCTCCCACAGAACTAACTACAGTATACTTCTTTCGTGCTTTTTTAGTCCCCATGTAAACAAATGCATGTGGGTTAGTCTTGACTGATTCGTTCACCTTTGCACTATATCTGAACTCGCATAAAAAATAGTTCACATTTTAACAAACTTGTAATGCAAACACTGCTACACAATTGAAAAATATCCACGTATTCTTGTGTTGAGATACATATCATTACAGCCAACTATGTGTGTTTCCATACTGATTGTTTTCCATGCATACTTTCAAAATCATTTGACACCTGTTAGCTGTGCTGTGCCCATGTGCTGTGTATTTATGACATAGTAAAGTGGTGTGTTCAGTGAAAACTATTAAAAATGATGGGAAAAGAATATTGTTTGAAACGACTTCTGTTACCTTTTCTCAGCAGCATCCAACGTTGAATTTGAAACAAACAGCTGTACTTTCTGCTGAAGTGTTTGGTGTGACTGCTGCAAGTATTTCTTGTGTGCTGAAGGGAAGATGGTACAGATGCGCAATGTGCTTGTGTTAGTGCAGTCGGCTGTTAACTGCTGATAAATTCCACAACAGCATAAAACACACTTTGAGAAGGAAGTCAGATACGTGAAGTGTGCAGCAATGGGCACAATGCTGGGAAAAAAAATTATTCTTTGTAAAAGAAACAAGTCATTATAGTCAGGTCAACACGCCCTTCAAGGAGAGTGACTAGAACTGTAATTAATGCTGATAGTCACGTTGACTGTGTGAGGTGTAAGTTTTTTCAAGATAATTGCCTGTAGCAGTATTTCATCATACGTAATTCCAGCAGCTACCAATTGTTGTTGCTGTTGTTCGTGGTGTAGGGATACAACTCTGCTTGTTTACCTAGGGTTGAAAGTAAGGGTGAAAGCAGTACAGTCTGGATGTGCTCTCACAGAACTAATTAGTCTTTATACACTTTGAATCCTAGAAAAACTTTTAAATAATTCTGTTCACTATAAAACATTGAATCACATGGTTAGGACAGATGGCATTAGAAAGAAGCACTCACGCTAAGTAAAAGGTAACATACCGTCCTGGTCCTCATCGTCATCAAAGTCATCTAGAGGAGCAATGTCGCTGGTGTTGACACTCATCAGACTGGCCATACTCTGCATATCCTCATCCCTGAAAATCAATTTCCATTACCATACAAATTACCAGTTCTGTCGATGGATCAAAATTACATAACTTGATAAATACAGTTACTCACTGTCTGAATACAATATCAGATATGTGCAAAATGTCACACAAGTGTGCAGTTTTGCACTACGTCACTTTCCATTTTTTTTTTTGCATTTACAATTTACAAAGTGTGAAAGCAAAAACATCACTGATTTTGTCTGTACTTCATACATTACCTGAACAGCTTCAGCCATAAAGACATTATTTATAATTGAGGTTTGCAAAAAAAAAAGTTAGCTAATAAAACAATTAAGAAAGACAAATTACTCACATTACATGTACAAGATGTCACAGTATCATTGAAATAAACTTCTAGGGGCGATATGTAATGTAATGAATAACAACTTTTGTCAGAGAATGGATGTCCAGAGACACACTGTTGAGATGCCAGGCGCTGTTGTAAAATAGTTCCACACGCTTGGGAGGTAGGCATTCCATGGCGCACATATCACATGCCTGATGTCCATCATGCAGTAATCTGTATCTAGTGCATGTGAGGGACAGTTACACAGCCTCGCCTCAGTCTCGAAGAGGTAGGCAATGTTAAAAGCACTGAGAGCCACATTGGACTGCATGTGCTGTGTGCAGTTAGTTACGTTCTTCCCTCACCACATTCCACTATACAAACCTGCATTGTCATCACTGCCCGAGTCGAAATACTTGTGTGTTCAACGTGACCGCACTTCGTACACCAGACTAGTCATGGACGCTTGTCCATCGTCACAACTGGTGGATATGCATATGCTGTATGATCAAGCTAGAGGCCGTGGGCGTGTAGCAGCACATCTTTATCAGGAATGCTTCCCCAAAAGACGGCAGCCACTTCACACACTGTTCCAGACACCACATCAGTGACTGCACGAGTATGGGACCTTCCATCCACCGCACGAGGGTGTCAGGACAAGAAGTGTTTATACGCCACATTTTGAAGAGGAATTACTGGACAGTGTTGTGGCAAACCCATCCACAAGCACATGTGCGATCAGTCACAATATGGACTTCAGCCACAACTCCACGTGGAGGGTGCTCCATCGGTACAGACTACATCCATTCCACATGCAAAGGTACAGGCACTTGGACACGCTGACTTTGAGCCCCATATGAANAGTCACAATATGGACTTCAGCCACAACTCCACGTGGAGGGTGCACCATCGGTACAGACTACATCCATTCCACATGCAAAGGTACAGGCACTTGGACACGCTGACTTTGAGCCCCATATGAATTTTGCACAGAAGTTTATGCAGCAGTGCATTGCCGAGCCAGAGTTTGAATTGTGTGTGCTGTTTACAGACAAAGTGTGTTTTACGAGAGATGGCTATTTCAATACCCACAACAGCCATGTGTGGACAAAAGAAAATCCACATGCAGTGGTGGCCACACATCACCAACAACAGTTTGCTGTGAACATGTGGGTTGGCATCGTTCATGAACAAGTTATTGGGTGCTTTATCATAACAGCCCATTTATATGGCCAGGCGTATTACAACTTTCTGGCAAACGAGCTACCCCAGCTGCTAGATATGCAGCTGAACATACGAGTAAACATGTGGTTTCAACATGATGGCAATCCGCTTCATTTCAATTGACATGTTCACCAATACCTCACCGACACGTTTAGTGTTAAGTGGATTGGGAGAGGCGGGCGTGTGCCATGGCTACTATGGCCACCCGACCTCATGCCAGTCAGTTTCTTCCTGTGGGGCCACATCAAGAGTTTTGTGTTCTCTACACCTGTGTAGAACCGCAAACATCTCGTAGAACGTATACAGGAGGCATGCAACGCAGTTCAAAACACTCCTTTCATCTTGGAGAGGGTCCACCAGGCAATGCATCGGCGTTGCAACATCTGCAAGCAAGCAGAAGGCCGCCATTTTGAGCACCTACTTTAGGTTAATGTATGGGAATGTGTAAAAAGGCAGTCAATAAAGTAATGTAACCTACAAACATCTACACATACTTATTATCTATTACCACCACCCCTACAGTACTACATAAAATACAGCTGTTTCCTGGGAGGTGGGCAGCTGGTGCAATGCTAACTGCCAACCTACCAGGCATTATCAATTATCATGTATTTTACAAAGATGCCTAGCGTCTAAATGGGGCATCTCCAGACATCTGTTCTCTGACAAAAGTTGTTCCTCATAACATTATATTAATTTTTCAATTGACAGTTACAGCATATACCAGTTAATCAATGGCTTTTATATGGAATATAAATAATTTAGAAATTACCATTAGCATAGCCGTGAGGTAGTTTAGGGAAGGGGGGGGGGACTGGTTGCCCTTTCCTGCTAAAGAGTACAAAATAATTAAGTTATGGAAATTGCAGAGTAAAAAAATAACACAAGATGTATTATGCTCAAAATGCCATAGAAAATCTCAATAAGTGTTTTATGGGTAACAATGAACCTAATACTTAATACAATACATACGTTCACATTAAATCCCCCCCCCCTTTTTTTTTTTTTCACTCTAAGGCCTGTTCCCTCTGACTTAAATTCTGGCTACACCTATGTTAATTACTGACAATAATGTGAACACAATAATACGAACATGACAAAACTACTTTCACTTACGTTGCTTTACCCTCCCGTAAGAATACACATGATAAAGTACACTCCATCACAGCATTAACTATTTTCTTTGTTACTGGTTTAAATGTAAGTGTTAAATACACTTGAGTGGACTCAACACTGGCATATTTCTTCATGTTGATAATTGTAGAAGCCAACTGTCTTCTTTTACCAGTTGGTGAAACCTGCACACACAAATCATACAACAGATGCTACAATATCCAAATAATGTATATAATACACACTTTTAACTATATTTATGCAGGCCTATATATAATCTAATGACAAACATGAAAAAAATTCTATTATGTGGCATTGTTAAGTACGGGAAAATAAAAAAAATGTTAATCATACCTAACAACTTTCAGTGCTTAAATGGATACTGGGCAAACAATTTAAACACATTAATTAAAATTGCATAGGCTTTTGCCAGCAAGATTTTCAGCCAAGCACCATTGACTTTTTGGTATTAGCAATGCCTGAAATTTGACATGAAAGTAATAACAATAAGTTGTTAATTATTAAAAATTTCAACAATTCATTCAAAGATACCAATAAAAAAAAATTTGAAAACTTTTCATTTGCTAAGTAAAAGACTAATGATAAATTGTTATATTTCTTAAAGTTCTTTCCAATCTCAGCACATTCCAAACCTGTAAACTCTTTCTGTTGTAGTGAAATGAGAATCACTTGAAGTGTAAAATATTTTTCTGTATCATTTTTCATATTCATGTTTTACTTTAGTTCAGCACCACATGATACAGTAATCATTCTTGTTTTGCATTCATCTGTGAGCACAAAATGGATTGGCTCTGCTTCGAAGCTGGCAGGTTGAGCAACTGACAAACAAAATGTACAGCTAATTTCATATTTGATATGCTCATGTTTTCTTGTTATGTCGTCACTCACTCTTTAGTGTCGATTTATACAATGACAATATAACTAGACTGTCAAATTCTGTTCAAGAGAAAAACACCTTAATATCACTGGAAAATCTTTTATAAGACGTAGCTGTATGTCCCCAAAGAATTCCACGGAGGGAGACAGTTTTACTGTAATTTTGTAGCAGTGAAATATTATCTTTGTCTTTCAGCATTTTAGTTATTTAGGCTTCTATTAACAATCCTGACAACCAAGAAAGACATCCCAATGCTGTGGCATTAATTATGACATATTTTATCAACNGGCTTCTATTAACAATCCTGACAACCAAGAAAGACATCCCAATGCTGTGGCATTAATTATGACATATTTTATCAACTGTTTTCACTTTTCTCTGCATCAAAAATTGTAAGCAATTTTGAATCATGTCAAATTCTTGATGTAACGAAGAACTTCATTTGCTATTTTTCAAAAAGTGTCTGTCTTATTTGACGTACTTTCATCTTTCAGCCAAGAAGTATTTTTTTGCAGTTAGGATTCAGAGATAAACAATATCTTAAAATTGAATTGTGTCAATATAAAAACATTTCTAAAATGTTTATTAGCCAATTAGAGTATTTCCTATACTATTTAATAACATTTTGGCAAGGTTATTCACATTCACAATAGTGTCGACCCGAGTACCTAATATCAAGCATTGATGCACGTGTATTATTCCCATAGACTATGTACAAGAACTTACATTTTATTTTTAAAAATCATTACAACAACGTTTTAGGCAAAATCATTTGTACAAATTTCTATACAAAAGGGAAGGTTAGAAGTTTCTTCAGTCTGTAGTTTAATCTAAATTAGCAATTTAATTGGCTCCCAAAAATTAATATAGTATAACCCGGTTATAATGTTCCTGTATATAACAATTTCCTGCATATTGCAACATTATCTCATAGTCCTGCCATATTTCCACTATGTGCAATGTTTTCTGCTTGTAACTATGCCAGAATTTTACATGAATATTTCAGTCTACGACCACAATTAAGATGCAATTTATTCTTAAATATACAATATCAAACATAAATGCCGTTGGACATAGTAAACACAACATACAAAAAGTTATTTGTTTGTAAAAGAGTTTAACAGGCAGCTAAGTTGTTGCCTGAGAGGGTTCAAACACATAATATTTCACCACCTAGAGTAGAGGGCGAGATCAAACAAATTNCATGGCGCCGAAAATTTGTACTCTATGGTGCATGTGGTATTGTGAACACACACAGACTGCTCAGCGCATGCACCTGACCGCATCTGATAGTTTGTTGTCAACGCAAGCTGGTACAACTGTTTCACAGTTATTTTTAGATGGAAATTTTTGGCTGTAGTGACATTTCCCAAAGCCAAGCGCTCACCACAGTGTAAATAAAAAGAAGAAGGCTACAGTATTTGTGTTGACAAATTTAAGGTCACATGAAAATCAGTTGATATCATATTAAAAAGTAATGTATTTAATAAAACTACAAAATGTCAACGTGCACAGGAGTATGACGTGGAGGGCTTTTAATTAGCAGGAAAAAATTATTTTATCACATACATGTACAAAACTTTAAACAAAAAAGTGTGAATTTGGCAAAATAATGGCAAATTCTGGTTACAACACCAAACACTATTTTGTAGAATAAAAAAACCATTATTTCTGTGGAATGTGGAAGCAAGTCCATCCAGGCGGAGACGTCGAAGGTAGCACAGCATGAAAATGTTGAAGATCTGCTGCTAACATGCTTCAAACAAGTGCGGGTGTCTAACATTCTCAACAATGGAAATATTTTGCTCGAGAAAGCAGAAGAAATAGCCCCTTAGACTTGGCAATGACAGTTTTACAGCTGCAAATGGTTGGATCAACAGATTTAAGGAAAGGCATGGCATTGTTTACAGAACTGTTGGTGGTGAAAGTGCAAGTGTCGATGAGGGAACATTGAATGATTGGAATGACAAAGTGTTACCAAACTTCCTTGAAAAGCATAATAAAAAATACATATCTAATATTTTTGACTTGCTCCCAGATAAGACCTATGGATTCAAGAGTGAAAAATGCAGTTGGGGGGAAATTGAGTACGGAAAGGGTGACAGTGCTTTAAGAAGATAAAAACTCTTCCATGCAGGTATGAATACAGCAAAAATGTATGGATGACGTGTAAAATTATTGAACAGTACATGCAGAACTTGGATGTAAAAATGGGTGTGAAAATCATAAAATACTGGTATTTTTTTACCACTGTGCAGCACACACCACAAACATACCTCTTAGAAACAAAGGGGTAACATTTTTGTCAGCTAACATGTTTTGCTTGTAGCCCCTTGACAAGGGAATAATAAAGGATTTCAAGCAAGGCTTCAGGAAGTGGATATGCAGAAGAATTCTGAAGTTTGTGAACACTCAGAAGCCCATAAAAAAAATTACCCTGCCCGATGGTCTGCACTTTTCAGCTGCCTCATGGAAAACTCTGCAGCAAAAAAAACTGTTGCCAACACCTTCAAAAAGAGGGTTGGGAAAGCAAACATCGACACGTATGTTGATGATGAAGATGGAGGTGGTGCACCAACTGCAGATGAGTGGGCAAACATGCAGAATGCACTTCATTGTACATGTTCCTATGAAGAATACGTGTATGTTGATTAGCTGTGGTGGTGTGTGAGGTTCAGACAGTTGACAATATTTGCACATCACATGTATCTGAATATGATGATGATAAAGCATTACTATAGATCAGAGTTTAATTTACTTTTTTGCACATCTATAGTAAACTGCTATTCAAAATTTTTAATGCAAACCATTAGAGGCAGATTGTGTAGCTGTTTTAATGACGAAAGCAAACCTTAAGAATTTCAGTCAAATATAATTATTTTTATTGATATTTTCTAATCCTAAGGAAAACAACAAATAAGTTAGTGGTACTACATCTACTGCATATTTATTTGTTTTCTGGGTGGGTACATTCTAGTGTATAAAATGTGATACTGCAATAAAACATATTCTAAAGACAACTTAAACAATTCCTTTAAAAACTATACAAATAGAAGTCACAGCATTAACATTTTGAAACAATAAAGTAGTTTAGGAAACAAAACTGTCTCTGAAAGTTTAACTTTCAGTCTCTTAAATCACTGTCATCAAGTTCACATAGTCTATTTCATATAATAATTCCATTTTTTTTTGACAAATCATGTAGAAGTAGTAACCAAACAGGCTACGTATCCTTCCACCACCACGTGGTTTCCACCGGACTGTCAAAACATTTTTTGTTTGTAATGACAGACATTGATGAGACGTTAAGCCTACCTACCTGCCTACATCAAAACATGTCACCAAGCTGCTCACGCATAGGTAATAAGAAAATAATTGATTTTGCTGTAAAAAATTTTATTGCTGCAACGGACATACGTTGATTACGATCCATAGTTTATTTACTTAAAAATGTTGTTTGAAAATTGCAGCTTTCTTGCCTAGCAAACAGAAATAATACATTATAATGATTACGGAAAATTAACTATATTAGTTTTAGACTGAATTGCGAGAGTAATATCTTCATAATATTACTACAATTTTTATGTCAAATCCATTCATATGGTTACAATATAGGCTATTTGAAACATTATCCGTATTTATATTCAATATCATAAACACTTGAAATTTTATTCTAATCAAAATACTGCAATTGCATTTGCAACTGGCACATCCATTTCACTGAATGCTCCTACAGCTAGATTCGTGTGGCAAGACGGGTACTTAAAAGCACGACATAAAACTGCGGAGCATCGTTTGTTATAGATGGCGAATTTGGTTTAACGGCCTTAATAAGATGTTAATTGTGGTTATTAAAAAAGTAGCAGTTTGGACGTTACAGCTTATATGTGAAATTTTGTATTAGGAATTCAAGGAAACTGCCAGACAACACATTTTCATTCCTACTTTGCTATTGAAAGTGGCGTCAGGTCATCAAACAAGCGAGGTCGGGTAGTTTACAGTTTGTACACGCAACGAGGCTATTTATAAATTAACCACAGTACTGAGTGTGCATGGATGACAATATANTAGTTTACAGTTTGTACACGCAACGAGGCTATTTATAAATTAACCACAGTACTGAGTGTGCATGGATGACAATATGTCACATTAACATAAATATTATTTGCCGTAAAGAGATTTCCATCACAAAATGCTGCAGAGGTCTACCAGCAGAGACGTGCAACGGTGTAAACAGAAACTCAAGAGGAAAAAATAGTTTTTCAGTGAACTTTGCAGCATTACGATACGTATGTGTGCCCTTTCAAACAGCGGCCTGAACATAAATACTGCACATACTTACCGTGCTTCAGCACTTCCCGAAACATCTTAATTCTTAAATGACTCGCTTGACAAGTCCAAACTGCATCACTTATGCCACTTTCAACAGCTGTTGTTTACTGTTTCGCCCTCCNTAGTTTACAGTTTGTACACGCAACGAGGCTATTTATAAATTAACCACAGTACTGAGTGTGCATGGATGACAATATATCACATTAACATAAATATTATTTGCCGTAAAAAGGTTTCCATCACAAAATGCTGCATAGGTCTACCAGCAGAGACGTGCAACGGTGTAAACAGAAACTCAAGAGGAAAAAATAGTTTTTCAGTGAGCTTTGCAGCATTACAATACGTATTTGTGCTCTTTCAAACAGCGGCCTGAACATAAATACTGCACATACTTACCGTGCTTCAGCACTTCCCGAAACATCTTAATTCTAAAATGACTCGCTTGACAAGTCCAAACTGCATCACTTATGCCACTTTCAACAGCTGTTGTTTACTGTTTCGCCCTCCGCAGTCTGCAACCGATCGGACATAACTGATGAGGAATGCTATTAACGTTACTATTTTTTTGTCGCCGCTTTGCTCGGCGCCCGACAAAGCAGCATGGCTGTGGGAAAGGTACTTGTGGTTTGTAAGATGAAAATTACAGCTCAGTTCCTGCGTATATCTACGTTTGGTGGTATGCGCAGGATCAGCTAACTCAGTTTCATTCAAACAACGCGCCAATCTTGAGCATTATGTGCTGAACATCGCAATTCGCGATGCAAAATCTAATTTGAGTTGCATTGTAAGAATTTGGCATCGCAAATTGTGATGCGATACCACTTAAATTAAACACTACCATAGATTGAAGTTGATGGGTATTTAATGTAACTTTATTATAAACATTTTTAGTATTTTTGTAAATTTACCCTCCAGTAATATTTTATTTTAATAAAACTTTATCCAGATTATTATGTTTGAAAATAATTGTTTTTAGTTATGTTGGTCAGTTCAGTTAAATTTTTAATAATATCAGATATTGTTAACTGTGGTTGCTAAGCAAGGTATTTAAAAAAATAATATTTGTTTATTTTCATAGACTCATAGAACTCTGTACTTCGAAACCTTACTGAAATTTGTGATTTTTGTAAATGTTTAAAAGGTATTTCTATGTGGTGAAGCTGATATTTCACTTTGGAATGAGTTACATGTGTTATCTATTTGGAACTTATATAACATTTTTTAAAAAAGCTCAGCTTGAAAAAAGATTGTGATTTTGAGATCACTTTCGGCCTGTTTCTTCTCACGCAGCATAAAAGAGGTTGAAGACATCAACTTGTCTTTTTTTGTTATGGTGCTGTACCGACGTAAATTTAGTTAGCGATGCCTAAACAAATGTTTTAGGTCTGCATTTGCATGGACAATAGCAGTGAACAGGCCCTCACACGCAATATAAAGTAATTTAGTAATTTTAGTGCATCGACTTCAAGACTTCCATCCTCAGANGTATATCTACGTTTGGTGGTATGCGCAGGATCAGCTAACTCAGTTTCATTCAAACAACGCGCCAATCTTGAGCATCATGTGCTGAACATCGCAATTTGCTATGCAAAATCTAATTTGAGTTGCATTGTAAGAATTTGGCATCGCAAATTGTGATGCGATACCACTTAAATTAAACANATGCAAAATCTAATTTGAGTTGCATTGTAAGAATTTGGCATCGCAAATTGTGATGCGATACCACTTAAATTAAACACTACCATAGATTGAAGTTGATGGGTATTTAATGTAACTTTATTATAAACATTTTTAGTATTTTTGTAAATTTACCCTCCAGTAATATTTTATTTTAATAAAACTTTATCCAGATTATTATGTTTGAAAATAATTGTTTTTAGTTATGTTGGTCAGTTCAGTTAAATTTTTAATAATATCAGATATTGTTAATNTTATGTTTGAAAATAATTGTTTTTAGTTATGTTGGTCAGTTCAGTTAAATTTTTAATAATATCAGATATTGTTAATTGTGGTTGCTAAGCAAGGTATTTAAAAAAATAATATTTGTTTATTTTCACAGACTCATAGAACTCTGTACTTAGAAACCTTACTGAAATTTGTGATTTTTGTAAATGTTTAAAAGGTATTTCTATGTGGTGAAGCTGATATTTCACTTTGGAATGAGTTACATGTGTTATCTATTTGGAACTTATAAACATTTTTTAAAAAAGCTCAGCTTGAAAAAAGATTGTGATTTTGAGATCACTTTCGGCCTGTTTCTTCTCACGCAGCATAAAAAAGGTTGAAGACATCAACTTATCTTTTTTTGTTATGATGCTGTGCCGACGTAAATTTAGTTAGCGATGGCGAAACAAATGTCTTAGGTCTGCATTTGCGTGGACAATAGCGGTGAACAGGCCCTCACACGCAATATAAAGTAATTTAGTAATTTTAGTGCATCGACTTCAAGACTTCCATCCTCAGANGTGAACAGGCCCTCACACGCAATATAAAGTAATTTAGTAATTTTAGTGCATCGACTTCAAGACTTCCATCCTCAGAATGCGGGTTGGACTTGGAAAGGCCGCGCCACGAATGCAACTATCGTCCGACAAGACATCTAAATGTATCGTCATCTTGATTGCTGTCCTATAAACTTGTAAATGAAAGTGTTCTACCTTTATTAAGTTTTTTTGTGGCCTTGCATACGCATGCCTACTTGAACTATAACATGATCAATGTAAAATTGGTTATCCCACTAAGAACGTCTAAAAGTAATGCCCATAAATTTTCACTGTAAAACTTTCTCAGACATATTTAAAAATCAAAGAATTGAAGTTAAGTTTACGTTTTACCCAGTGGTTAAATGATATCGCTTTTGCTTTAATTACGCTGAGCTAAGTCGTGTTTTGTGATTTTCCCAGAAGATGGATTGTATTAAAGAACTAACTAAGGACCTAATTTCAGTTAAGATCTCGACGCATGAAAGGCGCCCAATAAAATAAAACTATTATTTATTCAGTATAAGTGTGTTTGCTAAAGAAATATGGTTGGTATTGCACGTAAAAAAATTAGTAGCGTGCAGCATCCCTATTAATTATTCTGTAGTTGAACTCCAACTCTTCTGATAACTTTCCTGAATAAATCTTCACTCCATTTCAATTTCCGTTATATGTTGATTTTTATTTCATGCAGGAAGAGAATTGATTTAAGCGTTTACTAGAACATACATGCAAAGTGCATGTGTATCTATGTATGTTTCTATTCTGTTACAGTCCAGGGTCACTCGTACTGCTTCTAGTAAGGTTTTTTTATTTGCACTTATATTTGTTCTTCTTTGTCATGTGTCTATGAAATGTCAATAGTGCTTCAAAATAGTGTTTAACTTGTTAGGAATTATGTCTCTGTTATGTATTTCTATATTAAATATGGTAGGTATATGTACTAGTATATCCTCGCTTTCGTACCACTATAATCTGTATAGGCTATCTACTTCGCAGAGATAATAATATTAATAACACTATAACGATGATGAAGATGCAGAACTTGAGAAGAAACAGCTTCCAACACATTTTGAAGCCTGTCAGGCTTTTTCAACACTTACAGAATTTGTTGGAAGCCAAACTGATCTTCCCAACAAAATTATGAGTGCAATGTTGCAAATAAATGTAAATAATGCATTTCAACAGTAACTGACATATGTAATTGAGAGTTAACACAGATTATATTATATTCCTATTTATATAAAAAAGTATTTTTATATTATTTTTAAGGTGTGCAAAACACAAACTATTTAAATCAATTTGTGACTGGCTGTTCATACAGATAAATTACTAAATTCTAAGTTCTTTTTGTTTAATATGCACTTGATGTGTATACAGTAGAGCTCCAACTTTGAGACCCTGGAAATTGCAACAGCAGCAATTTTGCAACAACATCCTCTTGAACCACCAAAAAATCTCAAAACTTTAAGAAAAATTAAATATTTATAGTAAAAAATACAAGAAATCACAACTAAAGTTAGTTAAAAAGATATTTGTTAACATGCGGCCGTAAAATATGGGACGTGTCACTACCCGTTAACTAGCAAGCCACAAAATATACAAGGAAAGAAAAAAATTTAGTTGACAATTCCTTAAAAACTTTGGCTTGCCGGTCCACGCCCAATGCCTGCCACGTTAGGCCATGAGCACAACTCATGATGTAATTTTTCATTGCATTTGCCTACTTGTCACATGGCTTTAGAATGCACACTTTCATTTCATGCCCCAAAGAAAATAAAACTCAATACATGAAGATGAAAATCTTTGTTTATTATTAACCACAGAACATGTCGATCACATCACTCAAGATGTATATAATTCATGGATACACACATGGCTGTGACACACACACCAGCACAAGCCAGTAGAAATAAAAACATTAAAAATGTGGAACATAAACCATTCACTGCAAGTGCTAGGGTCATGGATACCACACGGTCAGCCATTTTATATAAACTATGTAGTGCACGCGATGCATCCATGGTGCATGGAGTTGTTTGCTTATTATTCACCACAAAAAATAATGTATTCTGAAAGNTAGTGCACGCGATGCATCCATGGTGCATGGAGTTGTTTGCTTATTATTCACCACAAAAAATAATGTATTCTGAAAGAGAGAAAAAAAAAAAGTGGCATGGAAAATGAATGCTTGCGTATTCTGTGTATCAATAATGGCGATAGCCATTCGTTACAGAGAAAATTTCATTGTTTTAAATTTTGGTGTACGGAATTTATGGGGCATCATTTCAGTCTAAAGATATCTGCATATTAAATTAAATTAATATTTTGTTTATTTTTTTCATTTTCATTTGATTTTACACCAACTAGAGATGATTAAAATATGGACTCTGCAAAACTCTGTACTGCTCGTTGTTCTTGATATTTTTGGTGGCAAGGGGTGGTTAAGTCTACGCTTCTCTGGCATAATTTTATTCGGAAGACATCTATTAAAATAAATCAATATTTCTGTTAGAATAGAAACATGCTAGTTTTACACAAGAGATGATTAAACATGAACTTAATGCAAAAACTCATTTAAAACATAAGTTAAAAAAAAATTTTGCCATCAAAATTGGTTGGTTTTGATTTTGAGACAGTAGCAATTTTGTGACAATATTCTCAGGAACTATGGACCTTCCCAAAATCAGGTCTCTACTGTAATTATTTCTTTGTTTTTACTGATACCCTGAAAAACTTTACAACAGGGTTTCACTGTATGTGCAAAAATGTGAACATATTAACTTCAGGTGCAGCTACTCTAAGGAGGTTCAATTCTAATTATTTTTTCATGTCTAGACTCTACCGTCTCAGCTCATACATTAACTTGAATAAAATTACACCTGGAAAGGGCTGTAAAGAACAAAATTATACATATTTTTACAAAAGTCATNATACATTAACTTGAATAAAATTACACCTGGAAAGGGCTGTAAAGAACAAAATTATACATATTTTTACAAAAGTCAGCACGTGAAAACTAAAGTCTGTTTATTTTCACATCATTGTGTAGCGCATCTCTGCGCAACAGCAGCACAAGTACTCGTCGGTACAAATGTGAACAATATTTTCAATGTGACATAAACTGAAANCATCTCTGCGCAACAGCAGCACAAGTACTCGTCGGTACAAATGTGAACAATATTTTCAATGTGACATAAACTGAAACTATAAAGATGGTACCCAGCCTGTGGATATATCACTGAAAATAACATCTACTCACATCTTCGATAACGAACGTCCAATCCTTGTCCTCCATCTCTTGCGTTCTAGGATCTTTGAAGAGAGTGACACACACTTCCTTGTTCTCTGGCACTGCCCACACCACCACACCTTTCAGGGGGTCCTTCATAGTGGGTTCCCATGGCAGGGCTTGCGTCGCCACCCTGCGACTGCGTCTCGTCCATACCATGCTCAGCTTGTTTGGCTTCCTGAAACGGATTAACACACGTGTACTGACCATAGCAGTCTTAACTACTCTAAAACTAAGTGTTATATGAGCCCGCAGTAGGGACGGGAGTTAAGTGCGTCTCAGGGCTAAGCCCCATACGCCTACAAGGAAGGGAGTATCATGCAAGGAGACATGCATCATGGCAAAGAGGGATTGGGCTGCCATGGCCTGCTTTTGGCCATGACAACCTCCCTAAGTGTACTTATAGCTAAACTATATTTAGAAGAGAAAGGGAAAAACCGGCATAGTCACCGTAAAAACCCTTTCAACAGGAAAGAATTAAAAATTGTTTCATGCATTATCATGTTTAACAGAAAATGCTACAGGAGACAGAGGATAGGAATCATGCTCTTTATTATGATAGGAAAAAAAGTGCTAGTAGAGAGTGGGCGGGTTAGCAGTCTTATTCTTGCCTTGAAAATTAAATCCACAAGAACTGCCTAGTAATGTGTATAGCATAATTTTTCATTGATAATGTGTGCTATTGACAATTTATGACCGCATTGTACAACAGTAATTTTTTGTGTGTACATTTATTTGTAAAGAAAATCAATTTTTCCATTAGGTTATTATGGCCTACTATTGCCATACAATACAAAGGCTATAGGGAATGAATATAAACAACTAAATAATAGAATGAACAAACTAATGAATGAGAACTCAAAATTTTGTACAGTAGGTAGTTAGGTAGGCACAGCTTAAAGTCTTGTTGAAAGCAAAGGTCATTAAAGTTGGAGTAAGCTACTCAGAGAAGCAGAAATGGAAAAAGAATTGGCCATTGCCTGTAGTAACGAACCATAACCAATACATTTGCCTGGAGTAATTCTGGAAAACCAAGGAAAACAGAATTGAACTCTGCTACTCCTGAATACAAGTCCAGTGTGTTACAACTGCACCACCTTGCTTGGTACCTTAGTATGCATTGTACACCAGCTGTGGGGGTGAAGTACATGGATAAGCCCAAAATAACAACAGCCTATCATAGTCACAGTTGAATTTAGAATTTTTATCTACCTATTTTTGCACATTTTCTCAGTATCCCAGCACAAGTGATTTGACGTCTACCACTGAGCAATAGAAAAAAAAAAAATGTAGATATGATGAAAACAATTTTTTGAAGTTATTTTCGGTAATTATTCAGAGTAGCGGCTTTTCTGAAGGAAACGTCTTAGACCTACAAAAGTAACATAAATGAGTTCTGCACAGCTTACCTTTTTAATATTGAGGAGGGCATAATGGTAAAATAAGTAAAACGTTCTAAATAAAATAGATAAAAGTACGAGCAGTTCGGCCGCTTTGTTTACATCCGACGCCATGTTGAACAGCCATGTATGTGTGCTAAAGATACCCATCAGCTGCAGATGTGAAGACGATAGCTTAGTACGCCATTGTATGGGATACAATGCAATTCGTGGTGAGTGGAATATTATGTGCGCACGGTTTGTGCGACGTCCGAACCCGACCGTGTGAAGGCTTGTGATTGTAGAATGGAGAGTGCTAGTAAGTGTGTTTCTGTGCGTAATATTTGGCTATGTAGCAGGTGTTAATTGGATGTTTTAGTAGATCATGGTGTTTTGTCGAGTGAGGTAAGGTGTAAGACAGTTGAATTGGGCCGAGGACAGTGGGATTGTACCCGCTGCCTACCTAGGCGAGTTAATTAATTTACTTCTGGTATGTTTTACTGTTACTTTAAAACCCTAAAATCCTAGATTAGATAAAATCATAGGTTAAATTAAAACCCTACAAACCTAGGTTAGATTAAAACCCTATAATCCTAGGTTAGATTAAAAATGTAAAATAGTGATTCACTCATTGTGGTGTTAGATTAAGTTAGGTTAGGTGGGCACATATTACGAAATTGGGTGGACAAATGTTAAATTGAGGCATTTTTGTATATCTTGTGGGTGTATTTTTACTGATTTTACTCCCCAATTTCCCTAATCCTCTTAGCCCTCCTCACTATCGTATTTGTGGTTTGTACTGGTAATACGTTAATGCCCCTAGTGAATTTGTGTTCCGTGTATTTAGTAGAGTGGAAATATACCACTTTCCGTAATTTTTTTCTTTTGTTCTCAGAAAAGCTTCTAATCTCAATAATTACCCTTTAGATAAAGTTTTCAGGAACACAAAATGATGGGGCAGGATTTAATGGTAACTGATAATTTTAGAAACTTTACTATGTTTGCAATGGACCCTGTTCATTGACATATAAATCATAGGTTAGGGTTGGTTTATTGCAATACTTAATAGTATTAAAATTCCACAGACCAATTCAACATTTAATTAGCTCTACATATCTATCATCGAATCCTAGATTCACTTAATTTGTAGGTAATTATCAAGTTTAGGGGCTTTTCTGAAAAACACAATAAAAATTTAAAATTATGATATATTTCTACTCTACTNACCGGCATAGTCACCGTAAAAACCCTTTCAACAGGAAAGAATTAAAAATTGTTTCATGCATTATCATGTTTAACAAAAAATGCTACAAGAGACAGAGGATAGGAATCATGCTCTTTATTATGATAGGAAAAAAAGTGCTAGTAGAGAGTGGGCGGGTCAGCGGTCTTATTCTTGCCTTGAAAATTAAATCCACAAGAACTGCCTAGTAATGTGTATAGCATAATTTTTCATTGATAATGTGTGCTATTGACAATTTATGACCGCATTGTACAACAGTAATTTTTTGTGTGTACATTTATTTGTAAAGAAAATCAATTTTTCCATTAGGTTATTATGGCCTACTATTGCCACACAATACAAAGGCTATAGCGAATGAATATAAACAAACATACAAACAACAAAATAATAGAATGAACAAACTAATGAATGAAAACTCAAAATTTTGTACAGTAGGTAGTTAGGTAGGCACAGCTTAAAGTGTTGAAAGCAAAGGTCATTAAAGTTGGAGTAAGCTACTCAGAGAAGCAGAAATGGAAAAAGAATTGGCCATTGCCTGTAGTAACGAACCATAACCAATACATTTGCCTGGAGTAATTCTGGAAAACCAAGGAAAACAGAATTGAACTCTGGTACTCCTGAATACAAGTCCAGTGTGTAACAACTGCACCACCTTGCTTGGTACCTTAGTATGCATTGTACACCAGCTGTGGGGGTGAAGTACATGGATAAACCCAAAATAACAACAGTCTATCATTGTCACAGTTGAATTTAGAATTTTTATCTACCTATTTTTGCACATTTTCTCAGTATCCCAGCACAAGTGATTTGACATCTACCACTGAGCTATAGAAAAAAAAATGTAGATATGATGAAAACAATTTTTTTAAGTTATTTTTGGTAATTATTCAGAGTAGCGGCTTTTCCGAAGGAAACGTCTTAGACCTGCAAAAGTAACATAAATGAGTTCTGCACAGCTTACCTTTTTAATATTGAGGAGGGCGTAATGGTAAAATAAGTAAAACGTTCTAAATAAAATAGATAAAAGTACGAGCAGTTCGGCCGCTTTGTTTACATCTGACGCCATGTTGAATAGCCATGTAAGTGTGCTAAAGATACCCATCAGCTGCAGATGTGAAGACGATAGCTTAGTACGCCATTGTATGGGATACAATGCAATTCGTGGTGAGTGGAATATTATGTGCGCACGGTTTGTGCGACGTCCGAACCCGACCGTGTGAAGGCTTGTGAATGTAGAATGGAGAGTGCTAGTAAGTGTGTTTCTGTGCGTAATATTTGGCTATGTAGCAGGTGTTAATTGGATGTTTTAGTAGATCATGGTGTTTTGTCGAGTGAGGTAAGGTGTAAGACAGTTGAATTGGCCGAGGACAGTGGGATTGTACCCACTGCCTACCTAGGCGAGTTAATTCATTTACTTCTGGTGTTTTTTACTGTTACTTTAAAACCCTAAAATCCTAGATTAGACTAAAATCATAGGTTAAATTAAAACCCTACAAACCTAGGTTAGATTAACACCCTACAATCCCAGGTTAGATTAAAACCCTACAATCCCAGGTTAGATTAAAACCCTACGATCCTAGGTTAGATTAAAAATGTAAAATAGTGATTCACTCATTGTGGTGTTAGATTAAGTTAGGTTAGGTGGGCACATATTACGAAATTGGGTGTACAAATGTTAAATTGAGGCATTTTTGTATATCTTGTGGGTGTATTTTTAGTGATTTTACTCCCCAATTTCCCTAATCCTCTTAGCCCTCCTCACTATCGTATTTGTGGTTTGTACTGGTAATACGTTAATGCCCCTAGTGAATTTGTGTTCCGTGTATTTAGTAGAGTGGAAATATACCACTTTCCGTAATTTTTTTCTTTTGTTTTCAGAAAAGCTTCTAATCTCAACAATTACCCTTTAGATAAAGTTTTCAGGAACACAAAATGATGGAGCAGGATTTAATGGTAACTGATCATTTTAGAAACTTTACTATGTTTGCAATGGACCCTTATCATAGGTTAGGGTTGGTCTATTGCAATACTTAATAGTATTAAAATTCCACAGACCAATTCAACAGTTAATTAGCTCTACATATCTATCATCGAATCCTAGATTCACTTAATTTGTACACCTAAGATTCACAAGTGAAATTGTTCATCAAACAATTATGATCTATACAAAACTGTTACCAGTAGGTTATAGTTGCTAAGGTTATGTTTAGCTACTCACATTGAGAAGATAGAGATAAGCTGGTGTTTTATGTTTTTAGCTAAGAATAATTAAAATGGTAGGCCTACTATGAAGTCTTAGCTATTTTTCTGTAAAAAATTACATTAATAGGTATAATTACTATTACTTCATTGCCTACTTCCAGAAAGGGTAACTACAAATAAATTTTTATAGTCAATATGACTATGAAGATTAACATCTTAGGTGCATTTGTAAGATTTTGACTTTTTATATAAAACAATAAACAATTCCCACTACGGGTATACAACAAACCCACATTTAAAATTTGCATGGCTCAAACTCGTTAACTACAATGCTTCAAAAACACATAAAAACAATCAGAATTGCCTATTCAAATATTCTTACCATTTTGGAGTTGTTTCTAACGTCACTTGATGATAGGAAACAGTAAACTGAAATTTTGCTGCATGTTTGTTGACTCTTTGCAGTCTTTTCCATACTGATGTCATTTTTGTGTGTATTCAGTCTTCTTTCTGAAGTTTTCACTCAACAGAACCGCTGCAAATGCCAAAAAAAATTGGTAATCTTTTAACAAAACAGGACACTACGAAAATGTGTTTTACACAAAACAAAGATAAATAATATTGTTTTCAAGCTGCCAGCCATGATAACTATCAAAGGTTAGAGGAGGGGAGGGGGAAAGGCAGAATAAAATGATTGAAGACCAATTACTATGGGACTAAATTATACCCACAAAAACGTGAAAGAACAAAGCAAATTCGGCAGTATCCCAAAAAGAAAACGTAGGAAACTTATTGAGCACAAAAATTTAAATATAGTAATAACCACAACACTGCATAACGAAACACTGTCACCTTCACATCAACAAAAATAAACAAAAACCCAAATTCTTGTAACAGAATGTGAACCTAAAAAAATATCACAATGATATGACTTAAAACATTTCTGACTCGGTAAGTAAAAGATATTTCAGCAACGGCAATGTAACACGTACAGCAACACGAAATCTGCACTACGCATCGACACCAAACACTACTGCACAACGAATCGCAAGCTTGTCTGTCAGTGTCATATGAACTTTACTTGTCCTTGGTTTATTTTTATTCGCTGCTCAGCTGAACGTTGCGTAGGCTATCTCTTCCTGGGTCATTTCCTTCAAATCCCTCACAGACTTTCACAAAAAACTCGACACCTAGTATTTCTCAGAAACATGAAACATGTGTTCACAGTTCACCGCATTACTAATATTCAAAAAAAGTTCTTCGCAAGTTACTTTGGGTAGTTTCTCTATAAAATTAATTTTTGATAACAACCCTCAGAACTAGCTGCTATAGAACAATAATTAGCTCAACTCACTATTCGATTATGGTGACGTAAGTTCACAGAGAATTATACATTGAAATTTGCAACCATCGCAAAACGTTTTTGTGCTTTATGTTTAAAAGCCCCTTATTATTTATAGCTAGGGGTAACCCATAGAATACAACACCCACCTCAGAAAATTATGAAACACTCCTCATCTTACCGTATGCGTGGTATAACTAGTGACGCCAATCTTTCTGTACAGATCAGTATTACTTAGAGGGAACAATAGATATCACTAAAAAAATTAACAAATATATAGAGTACTCTCACCAAGGGGGTGGCCTTGTCTGTAGATGTACATGGTGATAAAAATCGTAGACTTAAGGTGGATTTACGATTTAATACTGAGGTTAATTCTACTCAGGTTAGGAACAAAACGAGTTTTCTTAAGGGAGAGTTTGGAATAAGGGAAAATGTATGCCGCTAGGTGCGCAGTGTTCCAAAGAGGCTGCAGAAAATTAAACTTTTAGGTTGTATAAATAATAAAAGAGAAATATTTATCTTAGTTTAATCATTAATTTATATTTTAATTAAGATTGTTTGGATTTTAATGCATAAAATAGAGAAATTTGATAAACATGCGACACTAGTGCTTACCTAGAGGCAATCATTTTAGATGCAAACTAAAAGCATTGAGTTTCCTAACATGAGTAAGATAAACATGACTTGTACTTATGACTCGTTAAGTACATGGAAAATAAGTTTTGTTTGTTTGTGTATGATTTATGTTTATGATTGATCTAGCAACATTTAAATCTAACCATTCAGAATCGTAGGATACTAAAGCAGCCGATGTAACCTGGAAAATGGGCAAGAGTGAAGATTATTTACATATATTCAATTATTTGTTGTTAATATTTGTGTAATCGTTTGAAACACACGTGGTATCCTATAGAAGGGGATGCCGATGGCAACATTAGGCATTTATATAAAAAAACGGATTAAATATAACCTCCTCCAAGAAACAAAACATGACCTTGAACAGTTCTTTAAATAAACAGGAATCCCCTTCAATAAAATAATTTATTGCATATGATTTCACAATACAACATAACCTAAATCCAATATGAAAATACAGTTTTCCGCCAAAAATAAATGCCGTTGGTTTCTGATTAGCTACTTCGTTTGACTCGCACTTAAGATAAAATATAAGGATATCTTAAGTCAAGCCAAGAATGCACACGACCTGTACACGACCTGCACATGGCAGTCATAAACAAATACAGTTGAACATATTGATTCATATTCTAGGCACATGGCACACTGATTCTGTTAAGTCAATCGTAAACCCACTCTAAAGTTGAGTTAGACCGCTTATTTGCAAATAACCAACATTGACCTACCTCAAAGGATCACAACTGTCAAAGTCACATGGTCAACAGTGATGAATGTGTTTGTTTATATCTTAATTTTTTTATGACAATCACTTTTATATTAATAAAATACTTTTACCAGTTTGGATATACTCAAAAAGCATTTCAAATTTGGTAAAGGATATATAAAAACATCTCAAAGCACTTGTTTAAAAACAGTATTCTATCCTCAAATCCAATCCAAGCCATTTTCGCTAGATGTGTTGGTAGAAAAGTAGTTCACTGTTGGGACACGGAGATTGGTTTACCTCGTCTTTAGTCAATTATAAAATAATGATGAAGTCTGAATGCCACGTTGTGACACCCAAAAAAATTTGAATAAAAACCTGTCAAAATTAAAATGAAACTATTGTAGCAGTGCATGTTGATATTTAGCTTGAAAATTTATTTTCATTAGTTGTTATTTGTTTAAAAACTTCCACATTTTACATGCATTAAATACAAAAATGTGCCGCAACATTATAATGTTTTGGATGCCATACTATGGCGATGGACGAAAATGCAGCTTCAATGTCATCATAGCATGATATCTCCTGTTATTCCTACCTCCACAACCCTCACCCCATTATTCGTTTATGGAATGAAAGTAGCCATTCAGAAGGCAGCTTTGTCGTGTTTGGAGGTATGATGTCACAAACAAAGCAAGAAGGTTTCAATACACTTTACAGATTAAAAAAAAAAAAATCACAGTCATTTTTGGAGGCATGTGTTTGCATCGGACAATAAATAAGGCAGTGTTCTAATACTTTTCGTGTATGGTTTTCTGTAATTTGTATTTGGCATTTTGTAAGGTTTAGCTGTAGCACCATGATAACCAACTGTCTAGCATGCCATGCTGCTATTATTTTGGTGTTATAATAATTATAAAATTAAAAGTCACAAAGTCTTAAATTAAACTGTAATATTCTTTGAAAGTGTTTAGAGGGCCATTTAAAATTTGCATTTTATTTATAGAAGCATCCAGTAGATTCAGAACTTAAACACATGTTCACTAAATATAGGGTTTGTTACAGAATTCAACAATGGATAATAACAGGTTTGACAGAACATCAAAATTTTAAATTACTAATACTTATAAACACATAATCTCACTACGACTATCTGTTAACACAATTTGAAAAACAAAAATAAGTTACATATATAACCTAACCAATTACATGTATAATTATTAACAATTATATATTTTAAAAAATTAAATATAAAAAATCAATTAATTTATACCTTTAAGGTATAAAAAAAATTACATTCTTATCTAAAACTTTGTAAGTAGTCTTCAATTTCCTCTATATTAAAAAAACTCTTATGCACAAAATTTTGTAAAATTTTTTAAGAAACATAAAATTAACAAAATAAAACAAACCATGTAAAATCTTTACTTAACAAATTTGATTTCACGAAAATATACCTATTTCAAGAATATTTCAGGAACTTGCTTTGTAAAATAATTACTTTGAGTTTAATACACATTTATGTATTCCGGTAACCTCGCCTATATGTGTATTGAAACGTTTCGAATAGGCAGAAGAAATATGGTGGTGATTTGGAAATTTGTATTTTGTAATTTGTCAGCTTCGAAGCTGACAAAACGCAAAACACAAATTACAAAAATACGTCATATGTGTTACATGACCGTTTTATTAACAAAACGTGTCAACTGAAGCACAGCTCAAGCATTCGTTCTTTTGTATTCTTTTGTATAAAGAGGTATTTTAGAGTTTCTGTAGTAAAAAAAATTCCTAACTTTTGGCACATTTATTTATACTGCGATTATTCTCTCCCACGAGCAGTGGCGGCTACAGGAAGAATTTCAAAGGAGGGCGCAAAGTTAAAAATTATATAATACTTCATTGAAGATGCAGCGAACTAACAAACCTCTAAACACATCTGGGTTTTCACTTTTAATAGTTTCATCATGATCTCCAAGGCTCGACTCAAAAAATCCACATAATGCATTGCAGTCTGTTATTGTAGGAACTAGCTAACACTGCCACGCGTTGCTGTGGCATAAAATTTTTTGGTTCTATTCATTTCTGTGAAATTAATTGAAAGAAGTATAAGTATTTTCAAAATCCTTAATAAAGNACCGAGCGTTACACTTTTTCATAAGTGACTCCCAGCCGCAACCTAATTTAAGACGTTGTCACGTCAAAAACTTTTGGTTCTATTCATTTCTGTGAAATTAATTGAAAGAAGTATAAGTATTTTCAAAATCCTTAATAATGAAGTACTTGTTTGTATACAATGTTTTTAGTTTTACCATCTTCCGTGTGTATGAATAAGTCGAGTGGTTTTCCTACTCTAGAACACAACCCATGTAATTGGCTGTGCGAAAAACATTCTGTTTCTAANTACTTGTTTGTATACAATGTTTTTAGTTTTACCATCTTCCGTGTGTATGAATAAGTCGAGTGGTTTTCCTACTCTACAACACAACCCATGTAATTGGCTGTGCGAAAAACATTCTGTTTCTAAATCTATTCCGCACATTTGCAATGACTGCCCTTGAGCTTTATTTATTGTCATTGCAAATGCCAATCTGACTGGAAACTGTGTTCTTTTAAAGTTAAAGGCAATTGCTGATGGAATAAATGGAATTCTGGGAAGAAGCACATCTTCTTCTTTGAAAGCACCTATCAAGATAGTAGCTTCTACAGTATTGCCCATAATTTTTTTATTGCAAGGCGTGTGCTGTTGCAAAGTTTTGATGGATTAATGTTACTAAGTAAAATGACTGGCACTCCTATTTTCAATTTGAATGTATGTGGAGGCAATCATGGAACATCAAGCGAATTTAGAAATTCTGGCGGATAATTTACCACTTCATTTTCGTGTAATGTTACATCCACAGATTTGTATGTGACATGTTCGCTTGTCGATAAGTATCGACATATATTAGTATCGATATATCGAGCTTTGCCATACTTATAAGTATTCATATATCGTCATATTAATAAATATCGATATAATTGATAAGAATCGCTATATCGTTTATAGATATATAGATCTTTTGCTTGGTTGCGACTTTACATTGTTGACGTTGCATTGTTTACTAAGGTGCTTCCTGACTCTAAAGCATGGTAAAAATGAGCTTTTTGCAGATTTTAGTACCTTTGCAGGTAATACAGATAAAAAATAAAGGTGTACAAACACTCGTGGGAACGAAAGGAAGGTTAAAAAAAAAAAAAACAGAATGAAAATCGGTTGATTTTTTTTGGAAGTTACACGCGTCCGAACAAACGGACACAAGGTTTTTATATATATAGACTAGCTAGCCCTGCCACGCGTTGCTGTGGCATAAACGTACTGTAATCTTCATTCGGATCGTACCGGAAAGCTAGGCGACTATAATAACGGACTTCCTTTTTGATGTATCTTGGCATCATTCAGCTCTACTGATTGTTTCTTGATATCATAATTCCTGACAACGTTTATCTGAAGCAGCGGCACGCGCTCGCCTTGCTCGCAAATGTTGATCAGAGATTCTGGCTTCATGTTGCTCCAGCGATTCCTGCGCACGTCTCTCAGCCATTCTGAGCCGATCTCATTCGTTTGCTTCCAAACGCTGCTCCTCAGTTTGGCTCGCAACTTCACGTCGTCGTGCTGCAGCTCGGCGATTGCGCTGTCAGAAGCAAATCATGTAACAAGTTGCTAATAAGTGTTTTTAGAGTAATTTGATCACGTTGAATATTAAAATCGCTGTTAGCAGTCGAGTTTTTACTTGCTACAAAAGAACAAGATGGCGGACAAAATGACAAAATGTTCAAGAAGTACCTAATGTGCTGTCTTAGCTCTCCAAACTGTGGGAACCTTTTCTATACCCGTACCAGATGCTAGCAAGCGTACGATAATCATGAATATCTGGTTAAGAAAACCTCAACCCCACCTCAGTATAACAATTTGAACATTAACGAACGTTTTTGTATTAGTAAATATAACCGAAACATAAACCGAGAGATAGGAAGCCGAAGGGAGAGTAAAAGGGGCGAGAATAGGGAAAGTAATATGTGACGAACTTGTTTGCATGTTAAGATAGCCAATAAGTTATGAGACCTACCGGAGAATGGAATGTGCGGAGNTGCAGATTTTAGTACCTTTGCAGGTAATACAGATAAAAAATAAAGGTGTACAAACACTCGTGGGAACGAAAGGAAAGTAAAAAAAAAAAAACAGAATGAAAATCGGTTGATTTTTTTTGGAAGTTACACGCGTCCGAACAAACGGACACAAGGTTTTTATATATATAGACTAGCTAACCCTGCCACGCGTTGCTGTGGCATAAACGATTTTGGTTCTATTCATTTCTGTGAAATTAATTGAAAGAAGTATATGTATTTTCAAAATATTTATTATTGAAGTACTTGTTTGTATACAATATTTTTAGTTTTATCATCTTACGCGCGTATGAATAAGTTGGATGGTTTTCCTACTCTAGAACACGACACATACAATTGGCCGTGCGAAAAACATTCTGTTTCTAAATCTATTCCGCACATTTGCAATGCCTTTCGTTTCAGCACGGAATTTCAATGCTTTGCAATGAGGACATACTTCATCCATAGCGCCGATGACAACATGAGATTTTGTACTGTAATCTTCATTCGGATCGTACCGGAAAGCTAGGCGACTATAATAACGGACTTCCTTTTTGATGTATCTTGGCGTCATTCAGCTCTACTGATTGTTTCTTGATATCATAATTCCTGACAACGTTTATCTGAAGCAGCGGCACGCGCTCGCCTTGCTCGCAAATGTTGATCAGAGATTCTGGCTTCATGTTGCTCCAGCGATTCCTGCGCACGTCTCTCAGCCATTCTGAGCCGATCTCATTCGTTTGCTTCCAAACGCTGCTCCTCAGTTTGGCTCGCAACTTCACGTCGTCGTGCTGCAGCTCGGCGATTGCGCTGTCAGAAGCAAATCATGTAACAAGTTGCTAATAAGTGTTTTTAGAGTAATTTGATCACGTTGAATATTAAAATCGCTGTTAGCAGTCGAGTTTTTACTTGCTACAAAAGAACAAGATGGCGGACAAAATGACAAAATGTTCAAGAAGTACCTAATGTGCTGTCTTAGCTCTCCAAACTGTGGGAACCTTTTCTATACCCGTACCAGATGCTAGCAAGCGTACGATAATCATGAATATCTGGTTAAAAAAACCTCAACCCCACCTCAGTATAACAATTTGAACATTAACGAACGTTTTTGTATTAGTAAATATAACCGAAACATAAACCGAGAGATAGGAAGCCGAAGGGAGAGTAAAAGGGGCGAGAATAGGGAAAGCAATATGTGACGAACTTGTTTGCATGTTAAGATAGCCAATAAGTTATGAGACCTACCGGAGAATGGAATGTGCGGAGNAATATGTGACGAACTTGTTTGCATGTTAAGATAGCCAATAAGTTATGAGACCTACCGGAGAATGGAATGTGCGGAGAAGCGGAAGGTTGAACCAGACACTGTTTGTAACATACTATGTAATAGTTGTGGTGAGTTCTGGTGGTATACTTTGTCACACTGCAGAAATGACAAGTTTCAAAGAGTTTCGTGAGTTCGCTGAACAATCACCACTTGCATTAATGGTTATATGTACATACATGTGTTACAAGTGATTTCCTGTTGATGGCTGGGAATTTAATAATTAGCAGGGAAATATTAATGTTTTGGTTTGGCATTTTAGTGTGTAACTATTAAGCAATTAGTAACTAGTGCATATAATGTTTTCATTAAAAGTAAAATGTTAATGTAAATTTTACTGTAATGTTGTATGTTTATATGTCATCCACGATTATAATGGAACTGGGTTTTTTAACTCTAAGACATTTTATGTTTTATAAAGTTTAAATCATTATGGCAGTGCTAAAAAGTATATAATATTCAGTTCATGTACAACAAATCTATAGTAAAACTTACTGCGGCAATTTTAAAATTGTAAGTTTATTCATTCCTATTGTGAATAGCAATTTTTTTCTGGTCAAGAAGGTGTAAAACCTTAACGTAAGTGAACAACTATTGTACACGATACTGTTCTTTAATAGGCCACACTGGAGGAAACTTTGCAGCACATGTCTGATAACAAGAAGTGCATTATTTCTTNGATACTGTTCTTTAATAGGCCACACTGGAGGAAACTTTGCAGCACATGTCTGATAACAAGAAGTGCATTATTTCTAAGAATAATAGAAAAGGGACGTCCGCACTATCTGCTGGAACTCACAAAGGAATCAGGAGTTTTAAAGAAGTGGCCGAAAAGAAGAAAGAACTGTATGATCCTAATTTTTCTGTTGGGGGACTTACTTCGATACTGAATTTATTCTCTTAATATCCACGAGATCCATTCGAGAGGGTGATTGGGACTTCTATCTGCATAGTTTGTCAGCATTTTTACCTTACTTGGCTAGATACGACCACACAAAATACTTGAAGTCCATGTCAGTTTACATTGCATAAATGCATCAGGTACTTGAGGAGACAGAGCTGGCATTTAGGTCTGGTGACTTCGTAATCAAAGACTCACTTGGAAAATTCAAACGTGTTGATTCAGATCATGTTCAGTAATAGCTTGCTGGAACAGGCAAAGATCTGAGTGGTCTAACTGGTATCACAAATGATTATGTTGCACTTCAGCGATAGGTTCACTGGCGGTTGATTATAAGCAAAAAGACAGCTGGTAAGTTTGATTTGTCACCCACACAAAACATTCATAGCAAAGTTCGATCTAGTAGTCAAAACCGCGATCAGGAAGATGATGATAACTTGCATGAAGTTATGAAATCTGAAGCAGTATTTCCATTTCAAAACAGTGCTCATCTCCAAATGTGGTTACCAATGATATCGCAACTGATGAAAGGATTGCCACTGAAAAGGGCATCGCTGCATAAAAATTTCATGGTACTGTCAAACAATTCTGTGCTCAAGCATCTGTTCATCTCTACGAAGCTGCAGCAACAAAGCATATCAAATTCACTGAACAAAAAGGCTCAAGAAAAAAATTATTTTATGCGTTGGAACATTGTAGCATATGNGATACTGTTCTTTAATAGGCCACACTGGAGGAAACTTTGCAGCACATGTCTGATAACAAGAAGTGCATTATTTCTTAGAATAATAGAAAAGGGACGTCCGCACTATCTGCTGGAACTCACAAAGGAATCAGGAGGTTTAAAGAAGTGGCCGAAAAGAAGAAAGAACTGTATGATCCTAATTTTTCTGTTGGGGGACTTACTTCGATACTGAATTTATTCTCTTAATATCCACGAGATCCATTCGAGAGGGTGATTGGGACTTCTATCTGCATATTTTGTCAGCATTTTTACCTTACTTGGCTAGATACGACCACACAAAATACTTGAAGTCCATGCCAGTTTACATTGCATAAATGCATCAGGTACTTGAGGAGACAGAACTGGCATTTAGGTCTGGTGACTTCGTAATCAAAGACTCACCTGGAAAATTCAAACGTGTTGATTCAGATTATGTTCAGTAATAGCTTGCTGGAACAGGCAAAGATCTGAGTGGTCTAACAGGTATCACAAATGATTATGTTGCACTTCAGCGATAGGTTCACTGGCGGTTGATTATAAGCAAAAAGACAGCTGGTAAGTTTGATTTGTCACCCACACAAAACATTCATAGCAAAGTTCGATCTAGTAGTCAAAACCGCGATCAGGAAGATGATGATAACTTGCATGAAGTTATGAAATCTGAAGCAGTATTTCCATTTCAAAACAGTGCTCATCTCCAAATGTGGTTACCAATGATATCGCAACTGATGAAAGGATTGCCACTGAAAAGGGCATCGCTGCATAAAAAGTTCATGGTACTGTCAAACAATTCTGTGCTCAAACATCTGTTCATCTCTACGAAGCTGCAGCACCAAAGCATATCAAATTCACTGAACAAAAAGGCTCAAGAAAAAAATTATTTTATGCGTTGGAACATTGTAGCATATGNCAAAGCATATCAAATTCACTGAACAAAAAGGCTCAAGAAAAAAATTATTTTATGCGTTGGAACATTGTAGCATATGAAAGTCATTCATCTTACCCCACGAACTATGTTCCAAACCTGAAGCCTTGGCAGAGCTAAATTGTGATATAAGAAGTGGTGGTAAAGCAGGGGTAATTAAGATGCTGACTGACAGAATAACCTGCAAACTTCTGATGGACCCACTATGGTGCAAACAATTGGAAAACCCACTTCAGCTAGATTTTGGAGATCTTGCAAATGTCGTGGCCTACGTCAAGGAAAACTCTGAGGGATTCTCATGTGTGGATATAATGTTAGATCGCTACAGGAGCATATCTACCAAGTATCTTACCGGACAAAGGCAATCAAAGTCAGCAAACCCATTCGCAGGCCCGTCTGTGGTAAAAGTGTGCCTCTTCCAGAAAACTAAAAAACTCTCTCTCGCTTCCAGAAAATAAAGCCAAGCTTGCATCCTATCTGTCATGCTACCTCGCGGAAACTATACAACTAGGCCCTACTCTCACTAAGTTCAGTGTGAAGATGTTGACCTTTCTTACATTTATATAGCCACCATTTTGTCGTCCTAACTTCAATTGATGTTAGACAATATTAGCATATTGTCTAATAGAAATAACACCACCAAAAACCTATAATATTACACCTCAGAATCCTCTTTTCAATAATTAATTACTATTGGTTTTCAAAAATTCCACCATCTTGTTTGTTTGGTAACGAGCAAAAATGCAGAGTGCTAACAGCTATTTTCGTATTCAGCGATGGCCCAGCTACTGTAAAACCATTTATTAGCAGCTTGTTACATGATTTGCTTCTGACAGCGACAGAGATTTTGATCCCAGACTAGTGCGTTCAACTACCGACCACAGTAATCGGTATAATAAAGGATTATTAGCTCTTGAAATATGCATTTCTTCCATAAAATTATATTGGAGCCTGTGATGCCATATCAACAGTACACCTATATTGTTTACCCTATAAAAAATAACAGAGAGAGAGAGNCAGTACACCTATATTGTTTACCCTATAAAAAATAACAGAGAGAGAGAGAGAGGAGAGAGAGAGAGAGAGAGAGCGAGAGAGAGATAGAGAGAGAGAGAGAGAGAGAAAGAGGTATTGAGGATAGATGAAATAACTTTTTTATAGGTTATTCACAGTTAAGTGAGCACTTTTTTAGGCCCTCCCAGCAGGCATAATAACCANCTTTTTTATAGGTTATTCACAGTTAAGTGAGCACTTTTTTAGGCCCTCCCAGCAGGCATAATAACCAAACAATTATGTTTCAATGTAGCTTCAGATGTTAAATTTCGAGAGCTGAAAAATGTGTACACTGCGTTTATTAGTGGAGTGGAGAGATTTAGGCCACTCTTAACATCGACGTATTGAGAGCCGACCGTGTTTATCAGTCACATGACAATTTTTTTTATTAACAATCGGCGAAAGGATACAAGCAACTATTAAGAATAGCCTTAAAAAGTGCTGACTTTACTGTGGACAGCGTATATATACCTCCATGTATTTAGGAATTTAAGTAATATAACATTAACAGATATTTTGCACATCCTGAAGGTGTAGACATATTATTGAAGCATGTTNTTAGGAATTTAAGTAATATAACATTAACAGATATTTTGCACATCCTGAAGGTGTAGACATATTATTGAAGCATGTTTGCATATTCTCCAAGAATACACGAGTCCGTACTTTGCCGCCGCCTTTGACATTACCAGGTATGTATTATTACTGTCCGAATTTCCAGCACAGTACACAGAGGCTCTATACTTGGCAATAACACAAAGTTACTTACCTTCTGGTATACTCGTGTACCTATGGCAGTCGTACTATTTGTTTTGTTTGTCATTGTGATTGTAAGAGGTTATAAATAACCCAAATTCGAAACANACCTATGGCAGTCGTACTATTTGTTTTGTTTGTCATTGTGATTGTAAGAGGTTATAAATAACCCAAATTCGAAACATTGATTAATATATACTGTTATATATAACCCCATTAAGAAAATAAATTCTAATAGAAGTTGGAAATATATTAGCATAATTCAAACAATTTCTGAAAGAAAAATGTGAAAAGGCCATATTCGAGATCTGAACTAAACACACCAGAAAAAGAATATATTCACCAACAACACCAACATCTAATAAAGGAATAAAAAAATAAAAAAATTATATTACAAAATAATTTAATTGAATGAATGATGTAAGGAAATAAATTTATAGATTACTAATTATTTACAGAGAAGGAAAAGCTGGAAATTATAAGTATTATAATTTAAAAGTTAGTATTATAAATATGTTAAATAATAAATTTTTCAGATTTTGTTGTTAATAATCATAAGGAATTCCATATTTTATTCGAGTTTTCAATGTTATTTCTCATTCATTTTGGAAATATGAACATCATGAAAAATAAATGATAAAATGTACATTAAATAATTTACATTTACCCTAAATGCATTTAAATGGTTATAATTATTGTTGTCCATTCACACAATTAGACGAAAGATTAGAAACAGGCGATAAAGAAATAAATAAGTTAGATACAGCTTATATACATCATGGAATTGCTTTTCGAGATCATAAAAATTTAGAATCAAGACATGAATCTGATAAAAAGTTACAAAAAGAAGCTAAAGAAATTATGTTAAATAAAGATATGCCAATTGATGGGAAATTTGATTCAGCCTTTGTTTTTGAAACTATGTTTTATAAAAGAAAATTACATTGGGGAATTAAAAATGTGTTAATATTAGAGACACCATTTTTGCAGTGCCAGACAAATGAGTGTTTCTTATTATAATTTTTAAAATTATATAAAATTACCTTTACTTTTTTAATAAATGCATCTGTAAATTCTCGACATGTAAAAATGCATAATTTTCATATAAATAAACATTAAAAACATAACTTTCAGTACTTCATTAAATCAATTAAAATATTTAGATATTTAACAAAATATTAAATGGGCAATATGCGAATTTCGCAAATATTGTTGAAAATGATACGAACACATTTGCATATGCGTATGAAAATAAAATCTCCCCGTTTTTTTTGCATAAAAATCGGTTTTGACAAAGTTGTATGAGCATTAAAACAGTAACTTTCGCGGTCGCTGTCACGTGAATGCGGAACGCTCTCTCATTGGTTTGACGTCACTAGTCATACGCCGGCGGCCGGCTCCGGCACGTTGCAAACACGCAGCACTAAAATGGAAGACAACTTAGTGAAAGCGCAGTCGGACAATCTGCCACGAGTAGATATATATATGCTACTTGATTACTTAAATTCCCATTGTTTTGTGTAACCTGAAATAAGACGTGTAAAATTACAAAGGTAAGAACGTCTATCATATCGCACAGTCGTGATCTTCAAAGCGATTGTAGGCCTACATCACATGTTAAAACTTACTTGTTTGTACGTTTTATTGATTTACGTATTATTATTATCACCTGTGTTTATGTTTGCGATTGCTAAGATTCAAAGTTTAAATTAAAATATGGAATAGGTATTACATTCACAAGAATAACACAATTGTAATGACGGCGACTGCAGTAAGCGTATTGTGTTGTCGCGGGCCATGCTTGTTGCCTGCGATAAATTAACTGCATTATTTAGAAATGAAACGTAATGTTGTGTTGAGAAAGAAGGTTACAAATATTTCCGGATTCTAAACTACGTTTCAGTATTCATAAAAAAAACATTTTTCTCTTTATAAATGTCGGATAACGAGCAGTATAGTGACATCTCTACCCGACACCGCACGACTTCTCGAGCAGCTGTGAGCTGGTGGCGGGCAGAATGCCGCGCTGCCGGCCGGCAAACCTGTATTTCCGCGTTCCACCTAGTTTATAATCACTATATTGAGGCCTCAAATATAGTGTTTAGAAACTATAAAATAATTAGAAAATAACTTGCTTATTTTATTGTTTCTTATGTTTTGTGTACCTAACATATCTATTATTATTCTGACGTCACGAAAGCTGTGTCTACACTTTATTCTCAAACTGTAGGAACTGTTCAAATAAGCTGAAAATATACACTGAAGAGTAAAAAAAAAAAACTGGTATAGGCGTGCGTATGCAAATAACAGAGGTATTGCACCAATCAGAGTAACGCGGTGCGGTCGGCAGCTAGATCGGTTACTGCTGCTACAATGGCAGGTTATCGAGATTTAAGTGAATCTGAACGTGGTGGTATAGTCGGCGCACGAGAGATGGGACATAGCATCTCCGAGGTAGCGATAACATTT
>NQII01001500.1:476608-492733 GCA_002778355.1 Clitarchus hookeri
TTTTGTAAACATATTTATATACCTTTACTATTATGATATGCGTTAGCATATTTTTTTATGCTCACGTCTACATCACATAAAAATTGCTAAACGCGTTGTGGTGCGTATTAAACAAAACCATAGTACCGTAATGAAGGTTATGTCAGATGTAAATAGTAGATATAAAGAAGTTCAGTGTTAAAACTGCCTACATAGGGGAAACATAAACACCTTAAATATAATTACGTACGTCAAAATGGCCTTCGCAAACAAAAATAACTGATTTTGGCGAAACATCTTCAATGTCTCGCCTAACTGCGTTAAACCACGTCTTCCTGTTTGTTTCGTTTTTTGTAACTAACAAATATTTTATCAGGTGTTTTGCGAGATGTACTAGTAAGTACACTGCGGTACAATAAACCATTTCAATGATTTTGGTCTACTTGACGTTTATTTTCTCTTTTCATTACTTCAAACAATTTCTATCTAACCAAATACGCATCACCGCTGAAGTAAACAAACGCGGCGGCCGAGGTTGTATCTGACTTGTGACGTCACGGAGTGAGCAGGCGTGACAGAGGCGTTTTGGCGGGCATTTCAAACGCAAAACTTTCTTTCGATCACAACTTTTTCAAAACTAATTTTTAAATCGTGATATTTTGTAAATACATTTCAAACACGTAAATGAATGAAAACCAAGTGCCAGCAAAAAAGTGCATATTCCTCATTGAAAATATATAAAAGACATTCACTGATAAAATAGCAACTGGTTTAAGAACTGGTGGAATTTTACCACTTTTAATCACATTAATACGTTTATTAGGTGGATTGGTAGCTAGTGCTAGCAGTGCATATAATTCAGTTGAAAAAACTATAGAAAAATAAAAACAAATTAGAACAACAAAAAAAAAAAAGCCAACTCAGTCATGAAAAATAAAGAAAACAAATTTGGAGAAGGAATTGTAGAAAATAAAAAAGAAGAGGCAGGCCAGTGCTTAGGAAAGGAAAGTTTCTTTTCCGATTCATGTAGCAAATCCATTGTAAAAAAATAGAAATGATTCTTCATTAAAATTTTAATGTAAAATTTTTTGTAAAAAAAAAATACAAATTAAATTTTAGAGATGTTCATGCAATTTAGAATTGCAAAATAAAATGAATAAAAATGAAGGTGCACTTGCAAATTGGGATTTTTCATCCAATTCCGTAACTCATTGTGTTTGTTTTTATAAAAAAAAGATATGTAATACTTTCATTCATTTGGTGGAAATATACCTAAAGAGTTAATCAATTATTTCACATATTAAATTTGCTACAATAATGATAAAATTCAAAATTTTGATTTGGTTATCTGTGGTCGTTTATGTTTAATGGTACTATTTATATTTTCAAAAGGATATACATTTTCTGATATATTTTCCTTATTATTTAATAACAGATGTATTCAGAAAGCAATTAATAAGTTGTTGAGATAAATATAAAAAAAAATGGTAAAATAAAAAATGTGTTCGATATAAAAATTTTAATGTATATGATAAAAAAAATTACGATTTCGGAGAAAGACCTAAACTTTATCAACAAATCAAGATAAAAAATTAAATAAAAAAATTATATTTTCATTGGCATTTTTCCTGATGCTATTAAAACTAGATTAAGTCAATTTCATTCTAGCATAGTAAAAATCTCTGCTCATAAATACAGTTTGAATAAATACATTTGAAAGTATAAATTNGTCAATTTCATTCTAGCATAGTAAAAATCTCTGCTCATAAATACAGTTTGAATAAATACATTTGAAAGTATAAATTTGATAATTTTGAAAGTAATGTTGCTATAAAATCTATTAAAAAAATCATATTAAAAATTATAATTTTAATAATTTTAAAAAGGGTGTTGCTGAATGTAGTGATTATACTAAAAATGGAAAGTTCAATGATTTTGTTGATTTAACAAAAATATCATACAAAAATTTAAATAATATTATTCCTAATAAATTTTATTTAAATGATCTGGTTATAATAATACAATAACACTTGAACTAAATAATTACATCAAACATACTAAATTATGTTTTAAAAAATACATTGCTTTGAAAAATAAAATTAGTGATTTCAAACATGAAACAAATACAACATTTAGTGAAAAAATTTGGACTTTTCAATTTATAGCTAAATTTTTTTTTATAAATTCACACCATTTGTAAAATTCTTATCTGATTGTATTGTGCTTGAAGTTAGATTTGCACATAAAGCTCCACGAGAAATAAAATTTCAAGTTCATAATAAGACCAATAATAAATTATAATAAACAATTTGATGTAAACTCATTTAATAAATTATATTTNATTTCAAGTTCATAATAAGACCAATAATAAATTATAATAAACAATTTGATGTAAACTCATTTAATAAATTATATTTGACAGTTCAGACTGGAAAAAAGTCATTGTTATATATGTTAGTTATTTTTTTTAGATACACAATTGAAATTAATCATATGAAAGGATATTTATGGCACTTCATTATTTTGCAAACAAATATTAAAAAATAAGAATTACCACAATGAAAATAATACATTAACAAATATTGCTTATCCAATTGGTCCTAATGATGCAATAAATTTAGAATATTTTCAATGGTATAGCATATAAAAAATAAATTTAACTCGAAAATTAAATACTGGGAAAATTAATCAATATTTAAAATTTCACTCTCACTTAAGTTATTTATTATTTCTTTTTTGTTGTAAAGTTTTCATAATTAACACAGCTATTCATAATTCATCGATTTTAAGAACTGTAAGAAGAGGGCAATAAATAGATTTGAAAACAATTTTCTTTAAAATAGTGATAAATAACTTTTAAAATAGTTGATATACACATTGCTAAATTATATGAAGTAGGTATTTTTATGTTCGTTGTTTTTTTAATAACTATAAACATATTTTTGATTTGAATTGATGACACTTGGTGTTTGAAGTGTAAGAAAGTAACTAAATATAATAACTTAAAATTAGAAAACACAAAACATTGTACAGTTATTCAAGGCAGTAAATGTTAAATATCTCACTCGAATAAATCAACCTTTAAAACGAATAGCAATTTGTCCATTCACGAAGGCACAATTAATTACTTATATAATCCAGTAAGAAAAAAAATTTCATAGAAGATAAGTAATTTAATTTGAAATNCGAAGGCACAATTAATTACTTATATAATCCAGTAAGAAAAAAAATTTCATAGAAGATAAGTAATTTAATTTGAAATGGATGATTTATGGCAAACTGATTTAGTTTAAACAGATTCTGGACATTCAAAAGGCATTTTAAAAACAAATGAAGGATATAAATATTTTAAGTACTAACGATATTTTCTCTAAATATGGTTTTGCTATTCCAGTTAAAGATTAATCTGGTGATACTGTTGTAGAGCATTTAAAACAATTTTCAAAACAAAAAACTAAATAATTGACATACTGATAATAGCAAAATATTTATAACATTAAATTAAACAAATTAATAAAAAATATAATATTTATCAATATCAAAATTTATTTAGAGATTTAATAAAACTCTAAAAATTAAATATGCAAGAAATTTACTTTGAATGGAAATTCAAATGGATTAATATTTTGGATGATTTTATGAATAAATAAATTAATACAAAACACAGAAATATAGAAATNGGAAATTCAAATGGATTAATATTTTGGATGATTTTATGAATAAATAAATTAATACAAAACACAGAAATATAGAAATGAAACCTATTTAAGTTAGTAAAAACAATGAAAAAATATTTAAAAAATCAGTTGGTTGAGTATACAAGCTGAAAATAATAAAAATATTATTGAAAAATCAAGGGTGCATCTCCCTGCACCCTGAAACTAAATAAAGAATTTGTGTTATAGTTACAATTAAAAACACGAGAAACTGATTTGAAAAATGATATACTTCTAATTTGCTCAGTATAATTATTTAACATATGTAAAATTTTAAAGCACAATGTACCAACATATGTTTTAAAATAAATGGAAAATAAAGAAATATATAAATTATTATGTATTTGAAATTACAAAAACTAATTATCTTGATTAATATTAATTTGAAAAAGTGTGTTAAAAGTTTATGGTAAATGATTTGGATTTGATAGTTCACATAATTCTTGGATTAATAAAAGTGAGTGGTTTAATAAAAATAAAATCCTTACATAAATGGGAAACAAATTTTTCTTTTGTATTTTAAGAGATTCCGAGCATTAATTTGGATTCGCTGAAAATTCTATACTTGAAAACTTTCCTGTGCACTACTAAAATCAAATTCGTTTTTAATTTACGAAAATCCAGCATTCCGTCGTCCCCGAAAAATTTTAATATTTGTAATTATGTAATTATATAATTTAAATTTTAATTGTATTTATTAATATTTTCAGTTGATTGTTTTACATCGGCCAAAGTTTTCTAGTTTCAGGTAGTATGGCTATACCACCTGATAATTCATACTGGATAAAGCATAAAATATTATTTGATAATAATAATAAAAATAAAAATAATTTTTATTACATTTTAAAAAATTATTTATAGAATAATTTGTTGATATGGATGATTAATTTAAATGTGGGAAAATGTCTAGACCCAGAGAAATNAAAAATTATTTATAGAATAATTTGTTGATATGGATGATTAATTTAAATGTGGGAAAATGTCTAGACCCAGAGAAATGTCAGGTTTAATTTTATAGTATTTACAAAATTAAAAATTAAAAATTTAAGTCTACAAAAATGCAACTAGAACACATAAATAAAAAAAACGAACTGATCTTATTTTTTCAAACTTTATTTCATCCCATTAATAATAATGTAAGAATATTCATATTTAAATTTTATATACATATAAATATACATATATTTATATAGTATAGATAATGGTGAATTATTAGATAAAGTTTTTAAAATATTTTTGTAATTATATATATTAAAAATTATTATTACATTTTCTACGTCAGATATTGGAATATTTTAGCAGTTTTTAATTTATCAACATTTATGATAAATTTAGTTAAGTTAGATGGATCATAATCTGGAAAACTTGGGACCTGGGATTAGCGAGCCATGGGTGCTTACTAACCCCTTCAAAGGTTGGGTCACCACAGTTACCCGCTTGCTGCCTCCAGCTTTCTNGGAAATTCAAATGGATTAATATTTTGGATGATTTTATGAATAAATAAATTAATACAAAACACAGAAATATAGAAAAGAAACCTATTTAAGTTAGTAAAAACAATGAAAAAATATTAAAAAAATCAGTTGGTTGAGTATACAAGCTGAAAATAATAAAAATATTATTGAAAAATCAAGGGTGCATCTCCCTGCACCCTGAAACTAAATAAAGAATTTGTGTTATAGTTACAATTAAAAACACGAGAAAATGATTTGAAAAAATGATATACTTCTAATTTGCTCAGTATAATTATTTAACATATGTAAAATTTTAAAGCACAATGCACCAACATATGTTTTAAAATAAATGGAAAATAAAGAAATATATAAATTATTATGTATTTGAAATTACGAAAACTAATTATCTTGATTAATATTAATTTGAAAAAGTGTGTTAAAAGTTTATGGTAAATGATTTGGATTTGATAGTTCACATAATTCTTGGATTAATAAAAGTGAGTGGTTTAATAAAAATAAAATCCTTATATAAATGGGAAACAAATTTTTCTTTTGTATTTTAAGAGATTCCGAGCATTAATTTGGATTCGCTGAAAATTCTATACTTGAAAACTTTCCTGTGCACTACTAAAATAAAATTCGTTTTTAATTTAGGAAAATCCAGCATTCCGTCGTCCCCGAAAAATTTTAATATTTGTAATTATGTAATTATATAATTTAAATTTTAATTGTATTTATTAATATTTTCAGTTGATTGTTTTACATTGGCCAAAGTTTTCTAGTTTCAGGTAGTATGGCTATACCACCTGATATATCATACTGGATAAAGCATAAAATGTTATTTGATGATAATAATAAAAAAAAAATAATTTTTATTACATTTTTAAAAATTATTTATAGAATAATTTGTTGATATGGATGATTAATTTAAATGTGGGAAAATGTCTAGACCCAGAGAAATGTCAGGTTTAATTTTATAGTATTTACAAAATTAAAAATTAAAAATTTAAGTCTACAAAAATGCAACTAGAACACATAAATAAAAAAAACGAACTGATCTTATTTTTTCAAACTTTATTTCATCCCATTAATAATAATGTAAGAATATTCATATTTAAATTTTATATACATATAAATATACATATATTTATATAGTATAGATAATGGTGAATTATTAGATAAAGTTTTTAAAATATTTTTGTAATTATATATATTAAAAATTATTATTACATTTTCTACGTCAGATATTGGAATATTTTAGCAGTTTTTAATTTATCAACATTTATGATAAATTTAGTTAAGTTAGATGGATCATAATCTGGAAAACTTGGGACCTGGGATAAGCGAGCCATGGGTGCTTACTAACCCCTTCAAAGGTTGGGTCACCACAGTTACCCGCTTGCTGCCTCCAGCTTTCTCCTTTAAAAAAGTAGCCGTCCTTCTCCTCAGCACGTCAATGTCACCCCCTTCATCCACCTCCAAACCAACAGCCACCGGGTTACTGCTCAGGGTGGCCTTATCGCATTTGGATATCCAAGAAGCCATCATGTAACACACAAAACAAAAGGCAATGAGCATTAAAACAACCAAAGAAGTGTGGCACAGCTTNGCAGCTTGAGCTGTGCTAACACAGGTTTCCAACTGGTTCGCTCTGTGAGGAAGTTAACACTCATTAACCTAAACACTAACATACTTTCTCTCCTGAGACCTGTGCCAACACAAANACAGCTTGAGCTGTGCTAGCACAGGTTTCCAACTGGATCGCTCTGTGAGGAAGTTAACACTCATTAACCTAAACACTAACATACTTTCTCTCCTGAGACCTGTGCCAACACAAACATATTATTATTGGCCATTTTATACTCATTATCAGCAAGGGATCTATTTAATAAATTATTTATATTTATTTCCTTTCAAAGTGCCATACCAATACAACAGTACAGTATACAAAAAAAATATATATAAAAAATTTTGTCGGCCGACAGCTTACTTCTACTTTTATGAAGGTTAACATCTGTATTACATTAAGTGCATACAACCACACAAGCATATAAAAACTATCCACAGGTAACTAGATAAAAAAATGATAAAAATGGCTATAGCTGTCTATTGATTGTCTGGATACTCTTTTTCTGTAATATTGTCCTCAAAGCCTCATTTTCTCTCTACTGACAACATCGTGGAGTGATGAAATTATATTTCTTCCCCATTTGCCGTAACTCCAGGCAGGTTAAGAACAATTACTGGTAGGTTAAGAACAGCTACTTGTTGAGCACAGAAAATGCGATAGCTTCATCACATCACACCATAAGTTCAAAATGCAGTACAGTACCTTATTTCCTTCGGCGCATTTGGTAAAAGATAGTGTTTTACCCCTCAAACGTAGATGCCTGTAGTCATACAACAACAGTGAATGCTCTGCCTTTATGGACAGCAGAACTCGCCGGCAGCTGGCGAGCATTCGTTGACAAATGGGGCGAGGCGACGTTCGGCAACGAGGCAACCAGAGCCCCCGATGTACGATGAAATCTTNAGCATTCGTTGACAAATGGGGCGAGGCGACGTTCGGCAACGAGGCAACCAGAGCCCCCGATGTACGATGAAATCTTGTTCTCCATGACAAAGGTTCCAATCAGCAATGAAGGACAGTCCACTTCTATCAAAACGAAGCACAAAACCGTCCACGATTTTTAAATTGTCTCACGATTGCATTTATATTCTCTCGTCGCATGGCTCGTGAATTTCACAATACAGCCCACATATTTACCCCGTCGTATATGATACGCACAAACGATCCAAAGTAAATTTGATGTGACTGCTTTGACCAGGCTAACTATCCTGTGCCATTGCCTAATCGAGTTTTTACTTTTGTGGTGAAATGAATGTGTTGCTAAATTACCCTGCGGAATTTGATGGAATAGATAAACATTAAAAATAACTTACCAAACTGAATGTTGGAAACATTGGGAGAGCGTGCGATGTAAGCTCTCGCATTAGACGAAGAACTGTGACGCANTTACCAAACTGAATGTTGGAAACATTGGGAGAGCGTGCGATGTAAGCTCTCGCATTAGACGAAGAACTGTGACGCAGCGTACCTTTGGCTACATTCATTATCTGCAGAGGACGAGATACCAAAAGACCAACAACCAATCATGTGATTTCGTCTAGTGGTAGTGGTGCAGGTGCAGCTGTAGTATGTAAAGTTCTAGCGAAANACCAACAACCAATCATGTGATTTCGTCTAGTGGTAGTGGTGCAGGTGCAGCTGTAGTATGTAAAGTTCTAGCGAAAGAGATTCTGCGGTCGAATTGCAGATTGGTCCGGGAATTTAATGTGCAAACCACTCACCAGTCGGTCATCGGAAATATAACGTGGCATTAATAAGCAGAAGAAAAGGTAGGCATGTAGGGCTTGACGTCTTGTCGACAAAAAGGTCATCAGAGAAGGGGAAAGTTGCTCAGAGAAGCAGGAACTGGTAAGGGATCGGACATGGCCTGTAGTTAGGACCCATTTCAGCATTCGCCTGGAGAGGTTTCAGGAAACCATGGAAGACCGATATCATGATGGCCTGACCGGGAATTTAACCCCAGTCCAGTGGTCAACAACAAGTGCACTGCCTCAAATGTATATGCTGCTGTCATGTTACCATGAAGCAAACATTAAGAAGACTTGAATACAAATCAACTATGCATGCTGTTAAGATGGGTACTGGTGTGAACCTTCCTTTAAACCAGCATACCAGCTCAACCCACCGTAGGTAGATGCCGCCGTATTTAGGACAAATTTGCAAACACTCGCGGCGAAAGAATGCCAATAGACGCTAGCCCCGAGGACACACCAACACGGGTCTACGAGCACAAAACAGTCTGTCAGCAGTTTCGCCACGATGCGGAGAGTAAACCAGGACACGTTTATAACACACNGTCTACGAGCACAAAACAGTCTGTCAGCAGTTTCGCCACGATGCGGAGAGTAAACCAGGACACGTTTATAACACACTGAAGAGTGAAGAGATGTGGGCGTCTCTCAACAGCGAGGTTTTGAGAGCCGACGAGGGTGATTGAGGTGAGTACTGAGCAGCGCCGGAATGAAAGGGGAGGGGGAAACGGGAGTTCCCCGAGAAAACCCACCGACCAGCGGCATCGTCCTGCACGATTCCGACATGCGAAAATCCGGGAGTGACCCGGCCGGGGATTGAACCAGATTCGCCTTGATGGGAGGCGAGCAGGCTAGTAGTAGGGAAATGCCGATATGAGCCCAGCTCCTGGCACACCATAGATTTTAACCATATGTTTTCAACACACTTTTCAAAAACTAATGGATTAAACATAACCATACGTTTTCAACCCACTTTTAAAATCTAATGGGTTAAACATAACCATACGTTTTCAACCCACTTTTAAAAACTAATGGGTTAAACATAACCATACGTTTTCAACCCACTTTTAAAAACTAATGGGTTAAACATAACCATACGTTTTCAACCCACTTTTAAAAACTAATGGATTAAACATAACCATACGTTTTCAACCCACTTTTAAAAACTAATGGATTAAACATAACCATACATTTTCTACCCACTTTTAAAAACTAATGGATTAAACATAGCCATACGTTTTCAACCCACTTTTAAAAACTAATGGATTAAACATAGCCATACGTTTTCAACCCACTTTAAAAAACTAATGGATTAAACATAACCATACGTGTTCAACCTGCTTCTAAAATCAATTGTTTGAAAACAACCATAACTTATGAAAATGCTGATACGAGCACAGCACAAAAATAATTACCAGCGAGACATTTTTTTCATTTAAAGAAATGAAAATGTGTTATAAACAAAACATAACATGGATAAGTTACTAAATGCATTAAACAGCACCTGCTATTTTATGAAACTTTCCGACCTCACAATAGGGCAGTCATACCCGATAAACCNTTAAAGAAATGAAAATGTGTTATAAACAAAACATAACATGGATCAGTTACTAAATGCATTAAACAGCACCCGCTACTTTATGAAACTTTCCGACCTCACAATAGGGCAGTCATACCCGATAAACCACGCTGAAATAAATGAAACCAAGTACGGTCCCAAAGTGGTAGTTACTTCAGGAAATTTTAAGGTGACCCTACCAGACAGATATGTATACATTTTCAGTACAAAACTGATAAGTGATGTCAATCGAGGAGGCACAAGTCTTGTGTATAAAGGATTGAAAAAATATGGTGACACACAAAGGCATTCTATTCTGTTTGTAAAAGAATAAATGCACATATTCGTATAATTAGACATCAGTATATTTTCATTTGTATTCATATCTCTATAAGGTTTTAATGATTGTTAAACCATTAAAACTCAATTACCGCTCTGACTTCGTGCAACATAATCTAATTAAAAGTTTAGATATGCACCTCCAAATTCGACATATTAAAGTAGGTGAAACACCTAATTCTTTTTCTAAATCTTTCATTGCACTGTCTATAGAAATATTATCCATCTTTATTATCTTAGAAAAAAATATTGCAAAAGGTTTACGATCAAGTTAATGACTCGCCAGGGACCTTTTCTTTATTTTATTATTACGGCCTAATTTTGACGCCAATAAAACTCCGTTTTTCGGAGAACTCCCACACCTCACCACTCGGCCGGCCTTTTTTTTTTATTTTTTTTTTTTAGTGGTGAGGCGAAGGAGTTTTTTTTTAAGTACCCCCTCTCAGATGGTGTGGCGCCTAACACCATCTGAGATTACCCAGCTATACATCTGATACAATACTGACTACTGTAGAGAGTATTTATGCTGGGATTTTAAGGGGTAACATATAGTTGCATCTGCTACTCCTAGATCTACTAAGAGTACGAGCATTTATTTTATTAGCTCAAATTTGGAACGACTCGGTTGATAAACATACAGTGTGGATGCGGGCGCCTTCACACCCACACTGAAAATTTATCCGCTCAGCCCGGGATTTGAACCCACGAACCTTGCGTTAAGAGTCGGACGTCTAACCACTGAGCTATCTGGCAAGACGCTAGGCAAGGTTCTTCATACAACTTACATTGCGAGTCCCGCCGAATGAATCACGTCCAGAGTGTATACACTGACCTCGACTACATCCTGGTTCACATATTGCGTCACAGATAGCGCGGCCGTTTGTAGATAGCGAGTCGGTAAGATGGAAAACCACCAAGAGAACTCGCGCGCGCTGTGTGATGAAGTCAGATACACGATTCAATTGCATTTATCAACGAGCCTGACCTATATTCTTTAGTTTTTTTATATGAAGCTTTAATGGTTTAAATAACCATTAAAGTTATTATATGAGTACTTCCGACCTAAAATACCTTTTTCTTTAATAGAAATATAAGTATCTACGGCCTCATCTCCAAGACCACAGTTCTTTCTGATGAATCAAAATTTATTAATTTTCCTTTGTCATCCTTAATTTCAACTATTATTTCCTTTACTTGAGCTGTTTGCACGGGAAAAAACAAGGGGTAGGCTGGCTCGTAAAATATAGTATCACCAAATCCAAATGTCGTCCTTGGTTTAAATGTAGCAATTATGCTAGTTTCTCTGTGGTTATATTCATCATGTTTTAATATCATCCCATTAGCTATATTACAGTGTATATTTATTGTTTCAAAGGGAACAAATTTTGGGATTGTATTTCCAAAATGGTACTCATTTGATTTCAGGATTTTATTTTCTGTGAAACCCAAAAGTTCTCCTATCGAACCCCATTTTCCAAACTGTAAATCAAACACACATTTTACTTTCACCCTGTTTGTTGTCTTATCCAACTCGAGGGATATGCTATTATTTTCTCCCCCACCCATTGGAACTACTTCAAATGGGGGAATTGTCTTTATAGTTTTTACAAGATCTTTTAAACTATATTGGCCAACTGGAATTTCAACTGATGTTTCCATACCACCCAGGTTTTTAAAATAGAGTCTATTTTTCACAGGGGTAATGTTAGGCGTTAGGTATGCAGTATAGAACTGAACTAAAGCCACTGAGTGCTCCTCTATCTCTAAAGGATAATGCAGTCTTTTCTTTAACACTGATTTGTTATCTGTTAGCTTGAATACTTTACTCATTTATTAAAAAAAAAAAATCTATTAAATAAATGAACAATCCAAGAAACATGAAACAGGTAGACTGGGATATTAAAATAAGAATACCAGACAAAACTGTATTGACAAAACGACATGGAGAATTAATGCCTAATAATATTAGATGTTTGATAGTGGGCTCTAGTAACTGCGGAAAAACAACTCTTATGATAGATAATTTTATATATTCCCCAGGATGGTTGGACTTTGGTACTTTATATGTGTGTTCAAAAAGTCTGAACCAACCTAAATATATTGCTTTAAAGGAAGATACAGAGGTAGCAGCAAAATTAATATCTGAACCAATAGCATACTTTTTCCCTACAAATGAAGAAATGGTTACCGTGGATGAATGTTGTAATGATTCTGTTGTGGTTTTTGATGATGTCATACTTGAAAATCAGGACAAAGTAAGAGATTTCTTCACTCGCGGTAGGCACAAAGACATTGATTGTTTCTATTTAGCTCAGACATACTCAAAAGTGCCTAAACAGCTTATAAGAGACAATGCCAATTTTCTTTGCATATTCAGACAAGATGATACAAATCTTAAACATATTCATAGCGATTTCGTTGGTGGCGATATCCCATTTGAGAAATTTAGGGAGACTTGTTCAAAATGTTGGGATAAGGAATATGGTTTTGTTACAATAGACACGACTCGTAAGTTGAATAATGGTAAGTATCGTAATAAAATTAAAGACTTTTTAAATCCTTAGATTATTAACGCATTTTACTTTGCTTTTAATGGAAAAACGTCCATTAAAAACTAACAGACTCTGCTCTTTTTTAAATGTATTTATATACCATAACTATTTAAAAAAACACAANTTTTTTAAATGTATTTATATACCATAACTATTTAAAAAAACACAACTGTGCCTTCAGGTACACTGAAAGTTTTTGGAATTTTAAAAAATATCTTATCATCAAGTGCGACATCGAAAGGTTTATGTATGGTGATGCTTTTTTTAATTATGGTATAATTTGATAATTCCTTTATAATCCTCTGGTTTCATTATTATCTTAATTACTCTTCCACTTCTCATAAAAAGGTATTGTGTTTGATTATTACCCAGGTAAAATAATTTGTCCTTTGAACTGTATTTCCCGACTAAACGAATAATGTCAATTCTGTTAGACTGATAGTACTCTAAATTGACCGCATCATTAGGAGCAATAGGATTTCCCACGTTTCTAAGCCTTTTGTTTTCAAAATCTATATTATTATCTTCTTCCAAGTAGGTAAGAAAGGCTTTATCCAAGGATCTTTTATTTCTTGTCAGTGTGGTTATAAAGTCACTGAACTGTGGGTGGGAAACAAAATCATTAGGATTGATCTTCTCAGTAGTTGTACCATTATCCCGGTGATCTTTAATTTGATCTTCAATCCAAGAGGTCATTAATGCATTTCCACATATATCCATCGTTTATTAATAATAAAATAATTTTTGGAAATTTAAAATTATGTGAAAAGTGATTTAGCACAATGACACACAAATGGCCACAAATTACTTGGTGGAAATTTTGAATTCTGCTATCGTTATAAATAATATTACCACCGAGATACGCAATCAATTCCCGGGGTGGATCTCCACCAAATGAGTCGAAAAAATATTTTTTATTGGATTCTTTCCAGTAGCATACCCAGTGTGTTCCAGAGTTTTTTGAAACATCTAGGTTAACAATCCCACATTCCTTATCGAGTGGCGTGTTAGGCAGCTTATCAATCATAAATACACCTCGAAAATTTTTAATGTTTAATTTTTTAACCATTATATCAATATCAAAGTTACTGAGTGGAGTTACTTCTTTTTTTTGGCATTCTTCACGCCCTTACCTTGTTTTTCCATGGCTAAATTATGTCTATTTTGTTCTTCCAATTCCTGGTCTCTCTTCTTAGCATTAATTACTGATGTAGCGATAGATGAAGCACCTCCTGCCAATGCCCCTAGAGCTCCCAATGCTGCAAAAATCAAAGGTAAAAATCCACCCTTGTGAGATGTCAAACCATTTCCAGCCTTCATTTCCTTAGACATTTTCTTAAGTTGTGGAGTTGAGATTGTGATAGTCATACTTTTGCCTTCCTTCAATTTCTTGTTTTTGCGTTCCAGTTGGTCTTTCGTCAGGAAAGAATCAATATTCAAACCCTCCAGTTCCTCGCTAAAAAACTTGAAATGCAATGTTTTTTTACTTTAATTTATTATACCTAATAATTTTAAAATTTAATTTTAATTCNTTACGTTTAATATGCATCGCAGATCCAGTAACACCAGCCCACAATCTCTCATTGAGATCAGCATCTGGGCTTAACAATCTTTTGAATGCCTTTTTTTCTAGTTCCTTATCAGCTACAGGTCTTTCAGATAGATCTTTATGGTGATGATAAGCTATATCATGCTCCATTGCAGATTCATCTAATGGATTAACAGGTTTATCACCTCTATCAAGTCTCTCTTTTAGTCTGGTACCTGGGCCTAGGAATTTATACCTGGTGCATGTAACTCAAAAGGTAGAACATTTATTATAGCATTGAGTAATCCCTTCCCATGATGCTCAGACTCCCAGAAAGAAGGAGGTATTGTGTTCAACATTCGTATAAGGTATGGTATACCTTTTGGATTATTCACAACAAAGTCACTAAACTTGCTGTTGAGCATATCCATTATTCCGACCTTCTCATTGTAATAGTTATCATTTCCAGTATTCTCTTCGCCATAAATAACGAGAAGCCTATCAATGAGCTTCCTAACATCATCCATCCATATATATTCTTTGGGANTTCGCCATAAATAACGAGAAGCCTATCAATGAGCTTCCTAACATCATCCATCCATATATATTCTTTGGGATAACCTGTATATGTCTTTATACCTGTTCCTGTACGAGGAGAGTTGCGGTTTTTCTTTATCATATCGTACACTGGTCTAGAGATAGTTTTCCATTTATCGCCCTTGCTTGATTTTGGTGTTCCCGAGTTGGGGTCATTCTTTTGAAAAACTGCATTTGTATCTGTTAGGATATGACTATAGTTTTCATAGTTGGTTGCGGTGTAGTCACTTTCTGATACATCATTACGAGTTAGCAATTTCCGCAAACCATCAGTTCCAATGTATGTTCGATCTTTTACAGTAAGTCGGTCATTGTTGAATATTACTTCACTATCGCCAATATACCTTTTGCTTCCATCAGGCCTTAGTCCAAAAACATGGTCATCGCAGTTATTTAAGAATTCAGTCACTTTCTCTCCAATAAATGTTGTTCTATAGTTAGTTAAAGGTACAATATCGTTTTTCAAACGCTCCAACGCCTCAACGCCATCGTCATAGCGTTCAACGCCATCATCATCGGTGTCTGCTTTACCAAACAGACTCCTCTCAAATGAAGTTTCCGTAGGCGTTCGTGGGTAATCCAAATTCTTTACAGCAAATGGAACAAGTTCCTTGATTAGGTTCTTATTCTCGTTTGTTACGTGCTCAACTTTTTGTCCCAAGTCCTTTATCGCATCTATCAAAGGTTGTTCCTGTCTTTTATTTTTATCATACTCGTCTTTATGTAGTTTCCGGAAGGCCTTAAACTTTTCAATTAGTTGTTTTCTTCTCTCAATATTCATTTTAGCTTGTTCTTCGGTAATCATTTATTATATGTATATATAAAATGAATATTGATAACTTAAATGTGTACTGTCTCAAGTGTAGGAAGCATACACTAAGTGATAAGGTTTCATATGAACTTACAAAGAATGCAAGAATTAAATGTGTTTGTAGCTGTTGTGGTACCAATAAGTCAATGTTCACTAGTGGGAGTATAAAAGACGATATTGCAAATGAAATTCATAAACCAATGCGAAAAA
>NQII01001501.1:0-32223 GCA_002778355.1 Clitarchus hookeri
TATTTACAAAAGTATCTCTTTTACAAAACGATATTTAGAAATATACATGTCGATTTGGGTATGTTGGATTCCGATTTGCAACGTATTAAACCACTCGACAATTGTAAAATGACATGGAATATTACGCATTGAAGACACGAGGAATTGCATAATGATGTACCGCCTGTTTTTAGTGCATGTTGTCAAAGTAAACATAGTAATTTTTTAATTATTCAAAACACAGCTTATTAAAAGATCATTTTAAAAATATTTAGTTGCGATACCCGAAAAAAAGATATTGATTTCTATAAAATCTCGTTGAAATATATCGAAGATTATATATCGTTGATGCAGGTAATATGGTAGTTTGGTTATATCGATATTTTTTGAACATCCGTACGAGGGAGCCTGTGGAGAGACCTGTCCAGTTTAAGATGTCACTCCTGTAGACAGCTCTCTGAACAGCGATAAGGGCGACAATAACACTCACGCGCGCCCAGCGCTAGGCGCTGAGCCGACGTGCAGTCCTTCCGTCCTCGCACTTTCCTGCGCAAACTAAATATGCAACAATGGGATGTCATTACACCCGATGCAAGCCCACACATGTAACTACGGCAGTGCGTGTTTACTTCCCTCGTGTCTCACGGGAACTGCGCGGACAAGAGCTGCAAATGCCACATTGTAGCTTTTCACCAGTTTTTTCTTAGCATATACTTAGATTTGATAAAAACAAAACTCTATGTGATTAGATGATTAGTTTTGATGTTTTCTGGCCGAGAAGCTCGGGAGCGATAAGTGCTACACTGCCACGCACAGCAAGTGCACCATCGCCGCTAAGCGCAAGACCCTGAACTGGCTTGCAGTGTTCCTGTCGAGCTGCCGGGACCTATGATACTAAGTGACCTTTCTACCATGCTATCGGTGGAATGTCTATAGCAAAGTTCAGTTCAGGTGTGTGTCTGGTGCGTACATTTCCACATCGAGCGCTTTGAAAGAGAAATGGTGTTTATAACATTTGTGCGCGACTTCTTGAAAGTACTTACAGACATCGTCTGACGTCTGTGTTCTTTCCATACATCAGCGCGTTGGACGCACGTTTAATGGTATCGTGGAGATAAAGAAGATACCCGAAAGTACTTTACAGCATCGCGACAAACAGAGGAACCCAATCCTATTGCGTGGGTTCGCAAATACAAGTTGATATGGAGCAAAAAATGACTGGTGCAGCTTAATTAAACTCCGCCATATTAAATTGGTAAAATGCTAGCAGAGGCTTATCAAACTAAGCAACAAACATTGCGAGAGTTAGTGTAATGTACCGCAGTTCGCGGGTGTGAACTGACGACCATCGCGACGTACAAAGCCTACGGGTTTGCAAGACCCAGTCGTGTCATTGAACCCAGCGGCTTAGTTTTCGCACCAGGATGCGTTGTCATTCATTTGACTTTGGTCGTCTCGCATTTAAGCTATTTTAAGTATTCATTTTAGTTGCGTTTTACACAGACATTCTGTTTATTAACTGAACAGCTGTTATACAGTGTATATATAGACTGGCAATTATAAATAATCGTCATGTTCCGAGTTATTCGGTGATTTCCATTGCCTACTAATTTAAAAATAGGACGAAGTGAAAAAAAATTGATTTGTGAATTCATTCACGTCATTGTCACTAATATTGAGCAGTGCAGAATTTCTTGAAGAATGGTGTGTTGAGATGTAGGGATAAAAGCTTTACTTTGGCATTTACAAATAATCGATGACTAGTCAGAAATGTTTTCTATAATGGCAGCGAAATAGTTTTCAGGCATGATGAAAGTTAGTCTTTGCTTCTTTATGTTTGCTGTGGGTGGTGGTAGCAGTGCTTCAGACAAGACAACGCCGTAAGGTTGGCAGGTCCGCGGACAAAGGGCCAGCCTGGAACAAAGGAATATAATGAAAAGGAAATACACNTATGCACGCTTCATTATGGTGTACTTACAGGAACATGAAAGGGAAGATGCGAGGCAACCTGATTAAATTTTCCAGCTACCGAGGTCTTTACATTAATTCCAAAGAGAAATAAACTGTGTATTATTCACTCACGGAAATACTTTTAAACGAATATAAAAATTTACTTCCAGTTTCAGCAACAGGTATTCGTGAAATTCTTTGTTAACTAGTCACGGCCGAAAGATGGAATGAAAAAATTATCTTCCTGACAGCGCTACCTGATAATTTTTTTTTAAAGGCTGGGAACGCCAAGGCTGTGAAGGAAGTGACGTGTTTGACAAATGGCTCCGCAGTCGGAGAGGCGGCAGCTCCCCTGACTACAAACTTGTTTGCTTAGAGCCCAATGTTTCCTAACTCTGTGTTGCTGAGATTGAAGATCATCCACTTTAATCCTCGGCATAACCTAATTACTTTCTCTCACATGAATACTTGTATCTGTCAATTTTCAACAAAACAACTCAATTAAAATGTAATAANAACTCAATTAAAAAGTAATAATATAAAATAAAGTGTATATAAAACTTGTTTCAATATTTATTTTTAATCTGCCACTTATTAGTTTCAAAATTATAAAATATAATTTATGTAATTTGAGAATTGATTTTACAATGTTGTTAGGGGTATTTTTTTCTGTAACTTTGTGACAAGATTGACACTACACTCATCATATTAATGATGGTGTTGTCATCTTGCCAGTTATTAGTATGCCGCTTCGAAAGTAGGTCTGTAAATAGTTCAGCGAGTTTTAACCTATCTTCCATATTACCGTGAAATAGTTTTCAACAATGTATCGAAGTATTTTTTTTTTTTATCATTTGCAACTGATGTGCAACAAATACATACTACATAAATATTTCTTTGAAGGTTTAAAAGTTTATTTGTGTTCAAGTCAGCTATAATGAAATGTCATAAACGTAACCAAATATTCGTTCTTTGGAAAACAGAAACAGGCGGAAAGTAAAGAAAACTGAAAGTAGGAGTGAAATATTTTAAAATTCTTAAACTNAGTAGGCCTGTAAATAGTTCAGCGAGTTTTAACCTATCTTCCATATTACCGTGAAATAGTTTTCAACAATGTATCAAAGTATTTTTTTTTTTTTATCATTTGCAACTGATGTGCAACAAATACATACTACATAAATATTTCTTTGAAGGTTTAAAAGTTTATTTGTGTTCAAGTCAGCTATAATGAAATGTCATAAACGTAACCAAATATTCCTNATGAAATGTCATAAACGTAACCAAATATTCGTTCTTTGGAAAACAGAAACAGGCGGAAAGTAAAGAAAACTGAAAGTAGGAGTGAAATATTTTAAAATTCTTAAACTTTTTGTTTACATTTGTAGACATTGTGAAGAATCGTCGTCGGACACTTATAAAAGAAGCCACATGAATATTTCGTGATCAGGATTCGTCAAAGATGAAACGATGTTCATGTGTCATGGAGTGGTTGTTAGCTTGTCTATGTAAAACGTACGATCTGACTCTCTATGTTCATTATTTCGTATAAATAAAGTTGCCTGAACAATATCAATGTTTATCAATGTTAATTGTATATACGGCGGAAGTAAACAAAATTAACAAGGAAAGCGAGGCTTTCAAAAGTTCATAGTTACAACCCATTCACTATTTATTCAAAATTTTATGAAGCCCTGCTAGAGTTCTACTTCCAGGATATTCCTCCGCCTCATGCAAACAAAGCTTCACCCAGCCTAAACAAATTATACCAAAGGGACAACGCACCGCATTCGTGGGCACTCGTGGAATAATATTTGGCATGAGAACTATTTGTTACTACGCATTACCAACACGCATTTTCTTTCTGTTTTTATTCAATTTTGCCAAAAACAAGGTAGTTTTATGCTAAGACAAGTGTAACATGATTGTGATATATGACGTATTTAGGAAACAAAACGCGTCATATGGGGTGATTTTTTTTTCATAGGTTTGATTGAACACGTGTGAAGAAACCGCGAATGGGCTACAACTGTGAACTGCGTGTAGCCAAGCTCTTCACTACTAACCAGCTCGAGATTATAAACACACTACACGTGCTCAGGGCCGCAACGTCCCAGTAGGGGAAAAAAAGTTAATAGAAAACTCCCTTAGCATAAAAAAGTTTGATATGGAGGTGTGAATAAATACAGTAATAAAGTAAAGCTGCGTGACACGCCCCTGGTTTGTATTTGCACGTTATATTCATCATAATGTCAGTCTTGGCGAAGGCTGCTATAGTCTGGTTGAATCAAACCTTTGAAAAATCACCCCAAGTCTTGTGTGTTTGGTTGTTGCCTAAATATCTCCTGCATCACAGCCGTTTTATATTTCTATAAACGTGAAAGTATCTTTTTTTTTTAAGTATCTGAAGTCTCTTATGTTTATTAATTTGAACTTTTAATTATATTTTACTTTGAAATTATATAATTTCATATAATAAGTATGAATAAAAACAGGGTCAAAATGTGTGTGGGTAATACCCAGTCTACGATAAGTATAGTTCTTATGGGAAGTATTAATTAGGTTAGTTCGTACGAATGTGGTGCGCTGTCCTTCGGTGTAGTTTTCCAAACTTGATTAAGCTTTGTTCGCATTAGGCGGATGCATATCCTGAAAGTAGAAATTTAGCAGGGCTTCAGAAAAGTTGGAAATAACCATGAAATAGACGAAAGATGTGAACTCGGTACGTGGGAGAAGGGGCGTTTGCTCATGGCGTGCCCGGGTCGCTGTGCTCGTCAACATAGGATACGCACTCTACTGGGTGTTGGAGACGAGCCCTTCTAGCTAGAAATATAATGAATGCGAAAATATTGTAGTAAATCTTGAATGAACGTAGTATCGAAGTAGTTATAAATAGGGGATTCACCGGCGCTGGCTGCGGACGTGTGAGCAGCCATCTTGAATGACGTCACACCGAAACCACCTGCTCTATCATTCCTCGCCAATGGCGGCCACTTTGATTTCCCCTTTTCTCCCTCTGAATTTCCCTTTTTACTTCATGCTTTCCCATTCCATACTCTCTCTCTCGTCCGTTCTAACCCTTGAGGTTTTCTCATATTCCTTCTGGCCTCCTTTATTTTCTCTCCTGTCTCCCACCCCTCTCTTGCTTTTCGCGTCCTCCATCACCGTCGACGTCGTCAGCTGTAGGCAGCCATCTTTAATTCCCGCGCCTGCTGCCCGAGTCGGCTTCTGTAGGCGGCCATCTTTGATTCCGGCGACCGCCACCAGTGTGTATATTCCCGCGTCCGCCACCAGGGCGTTGGAGGTTCTGCTGTTCACAGCTAGGAGCGCTGGTATCGATGCGTCCATTTTGTGTGTTGGTGGATTCATTTGTCGCCTGCAGGGATGTGTTAGCATCGGGGAGGCGAGTTCAAGTGGCTGCCGCCAAGAGCGCTGGGAATTTTTTTAGTAGTTTGTGAACTCAAAAATTACAGGAGGCGGGCGATTTCGATCCGACCACCCTTCGGTCGTCAGTCCGGCGTCCGTAACACACGAACGCCATTGCATAGGGCGTGTTAGGAGAAGAAATAAAGTAAATACTCGCATTGGCCTATGCACTCACCTGTCGAACTTGTCATCGCGAAAAAAAGAGGATATTTAATGTTGGAATATACACTTAGGGTAAAACTTCAGGCACTACGCACTCTCTCAGTTTGTATGTGTGTAGAAGTTATATGCGCAAAAAAAAAAATACCGCCAGTCCATCTAGTGCCTTGGCCACAGTCCCGCACGTTCGTATGTATAATAGCAATAATAATAACATAAATAAGTGACTATTATTACAAATTGGCGTTAAAGACTCCAACCTACGGTGAGACTGAGTATATGCACACAACACACCGCGAGCGCACAGATGCGGGGTGAAGCAGAGTGTACACTACCTCGCCGTGCACGCTACATGGTACAGAGTAGTCGGCATGTTGCATGCGCGCGGGGAAACAATGTTCTGTAACAACTAGCCGTAAAGATTCTCGGCCGATAATGATCACCCGTCAGCCGATAATGCTAAGGGACGGCGGTAACAGTCCATGACCTGTCCAACCCAGAGACAATTAAGAACGCTCGATGCCGTCAAAGGCCCGTCGACATGAATATAAGCAGCACGTGGCCGACGACCAGCAACTGTTGCTGCCAGAGATAATGCCCTGGCGGGAACGGGCGACAACCAACCCGGAGAGGTAATGAATAGCAAACTAATGCCGCTGGCGGACAGCCATCCATGCGTATGCAGGTTGACTGCATGAACTCTAAGTAACATGGCACGGTGTCCTGATGGCTGTCCGCCAAGGAACGCCAACTGCAGGCGGCACCGCGTAGCGAGTCTTGGACGGCTCTACCGCATCTCATATACTGTAAGTACGCTCGCTCGATGTAGACAACGTGATCAACCTATACAGTACAGTAAGTGCCCTTGTATGCAGAGTATAATATCAGCTGACGAATTGTTGCATGGCGTATACTGCTATGTTGTCGATCTTGGTAGTGACTATGGAAAATGTATAGTACTTTAAATTAACAATTATTTAAAACTTTGATTATAGTGACAACATTCATGATAGAAAGAATGTTCTAAACGTAATAAACAATTTTTTTGGTCTAAAGAGAATTAGCTTTGAAAACTTTTTAAGCAGTTATGACAGAACATGCGAACTCAACGATTAGAGAAAAGTTTCAAATCCGTTAGATGCCTTTGTGCAAGTGTTCTTTTTCGTCCTGTTTGCGCGAGTACTTTTTTGCGTTGTCGGAATATTTTATTGACAGTTGATATTTTTTGTATTTTTTTGATTAAGCACATTTGGTTGTAGGTGCCTTTTTAGTGTCTCTTCTTGAGTGAAATGTAATAATATCGGCACGTGTAAACCGTTTCGAAAATAGTTTGTTCCGCCATTTTTCGTTCAACCACAGCTATACAGAATGTCCCGTAAATAATAGATAACAAGTAAACTAATGAGTGTTCAATTTATGCCTTACCAGAATACCGCAATTTGACCATAGTAAAACTGGCTTTGTTTTTACAGTTATTAGCACGTTATTGGAAATGTCACAAACCTCTACCTGCATTCGATGCTTTGTAAGCCACAACTTTATATAGATGCTCTGTTTGCAGAATATGTTCGAATAATTCCGCATTCAAATTGGTATGGCTGTTTTGCAGCAAAGAACACGGTGTCCGTTCAAAGTGTTGTCTTACTTACATTTTTATTATGTACACATATCAATCTAGTAGTGTGTCTACAAAGGTACAATAAGTTTGATATTTCCATTTAGAAACAAAACTATTTCTTTAACCCTGGCACATGGTCGAAATGTTACCACATTACAAGTGTGACCCAAATGTGCTTGCGTTAACAGTTTGTTGCAATAGAATGTAGTGATTTGAGTTCAACATACAAACAATATTCATCATGGTGTGCACAAATACATACTTGTCCATGCATTTTTAATGTTGTTCTGCCCTGATACAGGTTTTGCATCGTCGAATGAATACACTCCGTTTTCTGGTCTCTACTCATTATGCCTTAAACCCTCTTATAAGCATAAATAGTCATAATTTCCTAACTGTTGAAGCTAATACCACCAAATTAATATCATATGCATCGTCCCCGTCATTGAACAGAGATGCATGAGTAAACATGCCCTAAGCCCACTTAGAAGCATAGTTTGTCATAATTTCCGAACTGTTGAAGATATAGCTGCCAAATTCATATCATGCCTCGTCGATTTCGATGTGGGTGATAGGGTCAATTATGTCTTAAGCCCTCGTATAAGCATAGTTGGACGTCGTTCCCCATCTGTTGAAGATAAAAACCACCAAATTCATATGATTGGCATCACCCCCAACGACGAAAAGGATCTCAGGGCCAATTAAGCTTCAATCCATCTTATAAGCATTTTTCGTTTCCAGGCGGTGTCGGTGTGTTTTCTCGAGATCTCCCGTTTCCCCCTCCCCTTGCATTCCGGCGCTGCTCCATTCTCACCTCGCTTCACCGTCGTTGGCTCTGCCGCCCAAATCTCCACTTTTGTACGAGCGCTAGGACACGGGGCGTATCGCTGGGAGCGGTAGTGCCCCGCTGCGCTGGGTAGTAGGTACTGGTAGTTGGTAGCCGCGGTCCAGCGCCGTGCAGTTGGTACCGGGGATGTGGTGGTTGTCAGCGTGAGTTGCCGGACCTGTGTCGCCAGACTGCGTTATCAGTGTCTGATGGCGGTCGTTTCCCGGAAGCTGCAGTGTGATTGTGCAACCTCCTGGCCCGGCCAGGCCACTGTCTTCGCGGTAGACAACATCACTGCAGTGTTGGGAGACTCTCGTCCTGTAGAGTAGCTCTGCTCACTTCGCCAGCTGCAGCTCAGCATCCGCTTCGGAGTTGCACTGACCTAGTCCATTCAGTCACTTCCAACTTCCATACAAACAAAGCTTAACGAAGTGTAGAAAATGACACCATAGGACCAACGCACCGCATTCCTGCGCACTCAATATAATAACATTTTGCATAAGAACTTGTCGTACCAGGCATTACCAATACCTCTATTTTCTCCTGTTTGTTATTCATATTAATTACAAATTAAGTATTATATTTATAGACAAAATATAAGTAAAAATTGAATTTTATCAAAAATAAGATAAATTTATGTTAACAGAAGTATAAAACGCTTGTGATACATTGCATATTCAGGGAACAACCAAACACGTTATACGTGGGGTGATTTTTCAAAGGTTTGATTCGAAATATGTAAAGTTAACCGCGAATAGACTATACCTACTGTGTAATACTTATATGATGATTTCCATTTGATGCACATTTCTCAGCCCTCGCGTGTTCGTGGAGTGGCTGTCTGCCATTCCTCGAACTGAGGACACAGACGAACCAACAGGAATGAATCCACGTCTCGACCGGCAAGATGGAGTAGCGCTACATTCCAGCCCACCTGGAGCTTTGTTCCGCGTTCCACGTCGAGAACCGCGGGAGCGATAAGGGCGACACTGCCACGCTAATCAAGTGCGAAATCGCCGCTGAGCAGTGCAGTGTTCTCGTCGTGCTGCGTGTCCCCATTGTTCCCGCCACTACAGCCGCTTGTCCGCCATATTGACAGCTCCTAAAATAATATCACTATGCTGTTGAGCTGCTTCATTAATAGCATTATTTAGTTTAAATTAGTAGTGCTCCTCAATTTGCCTCAGTGACTCCATTTTGGGCCTGGGAGTCAGGAGTCATCTTGAATTCGATGTGCTACTATACAAATTTAAATATTAAATAAAATATGTATAGTAAAATTTTTATTGAACTTCTAAAATTTACAGATATAAATGTATCAAGCGACGTGTCTGCGGACTCGTAGTTTCAAGGATAATTAGCATATGATGTCACCACCACCGATGTGGTAAAGTATAATTTTATAAATTAAAAGTTGTGTATTTCATTTTATATAATTTTATTTAACTTTTACAAACAAGTGTATTGAGTGACGTTTCAACAGTTTTTTTTATTTTTTAGACAGATAAGAATATGTCGTCGGAAAATATGATTATGTGACTATGACCAGTGCCAAATTGGATTTTATAAGCAAATATATATTATTAAATATAGCAAGTGTTGTATATTTTCAGTCTTGTGTTTTAAAGTCGAACGCTAAAGTAACATTATGAACTTTGATTATTCACACTTTTTCGTAGACATATTGAATTTAGTAGGCATATGAGCGATTTTTTTTAAAATTGGTTATGTAATCAGTCTGAGCATCAAGTACAATGCAGTGGTGGCCTTACCACAGGGCATGTCTAAAGTGCATTACGTCTATATCTGACCCTCACGAATATAAGCATATTTGGCCATTATTTCTGAACCATTTGAGTTATAGTCACCAAATTCGGACTGTAGATACTGATCAATGTGACATGACTCATTATTAGAGACCTGAAAAATTCATGGATTCATTTCGGGACAAGCTAGAATTCGAAACACGTGTGTTTATAGAACTTCAGCCATTGGTCCAAGCGGTGTTTGACACCACCTGGATAAGGCTGACCCAACCATCGCCTTCTACTGTGACAGCAGACAACCAATGTGCTGTTAATATCGGCATATTTGCACATAATACCGTTGAGTTTAACCTGCAGGTCATTGAACTCACGAATTTTTCTGGTCTCTACTCATTATGACTTAAGTCCTCTTATAAGCATACATAGTCATAGTTTCCTAACTGTTAAAGCTAATACCACTAAATTAATATCTTATGCATCGTCCCCGTCATTGGACAGAGCTGCAGGAGTAAACATGCCCTATGCCCACTTAGAAGCATAGTTTGTCATAATTTCCGAACTGTTGAAGATATAGCTGCCAAATTCATATCATGCCTCGCCGATTTCGATGTGGGTGATAGGGGCAATTATGTCTTAAGCCCTCGTATAAGCATATTTGGATGTCATTCCCGATCTCTTGAAGATAATACCACCAAATTCATATCATTGGCATCACCCCCAACGACGAAAAGGACGTCTCATTACGACAAGACTTCTTATAAGTAGAGTGCCCATGTATTTATAAATATGTTTAAGACCTTTAATCAAGGGCATAGGTAACATGCCAAATTCATACATAATGCGTTATGTCATAAACCCTCATATAAGCATAGCCAGCCATTCATTGTATGCAACTGGATGTTTTACATACCTAAATATTCAATGCATAAGTAGGCATATTCCATGCTAAGATAAATCTAGAACTAGTGCTAGATTCTGTTTGTAACCCAAGCAACAGCAGATTTGGTCATTATTTATGAGAATCCCATAAGGACATGGGATCCAAAAAAAGCCCCAACCGACTTGAATATTCTCTAGCTAACTCGACAGTTGCCCACATTCGAGGACCTTGTGTGGCACTCTTGTACACTCTGCTAAGATACAGGGATAAGGAGCACTTTAACTCAACAACTTTCGTAAACATATTACTGTGCTTACTACCGAAACAACTGTTTATTCCCTTTGTCTCACCATATAAATTTAAACTATGCTAATGCCGTATTTTGATATCTAAGACAAGAAAATTGTATGCAAGTTATTTTTAAAAAGTGACAAATATTCATAATATGGTTTGGAATACGATATAGTAAACATTTTCCCCGGCAGTATGCAAGACACTTCTCCGATCACTGTGATGGCATCAGGTGAGAGGAATTAATTCTGTAAATCAAAATTCCTCAGATTCGGAAGCTGCCTCTGCGACGACTTGTGGAAGAAATTTATAATGCTTCAACTATATTTACCACCCGACCTACTTTTTATGATAACATGGCAGACACATTTGCGAAAAGAAAATTTGACATTAACAAAATAGGCAAGCAATATGTGCATTAATCTATCGGCTAATATTCTTTTATCATGAGCAGAAATTTAAATTTACACCATTTAACTTTTCTCGCATAACAAATATAGCCATATTCGTAAATATACTATATATTTCAAATCAAATTTAAAAATGAGTAATGTAACCCTTTCTCCTTCTGCTCTTTATAATTATAGACTGCTATATGCCGACGAAAGAATAATTCCCTTCTAGTCCATAGACTACACAACCTCCTACCTCAACGAACTAGGTTCGGTTCCTGGCGGGGTCACTGCCGATTTTCGCACATAGTAGATTTTGTTGATGGGTAGGTTTTCTCGACGTGCATAAAACTCGTGTGTGAGTAGGTACTAGTTACTGCGAAACTATGAAACGAATGATATTGTAAGCGCTAGAGAATACGAAGTATAATTTAGAATTAATAATAAAATTTTATTCACAATGTTAATTTTGAAATTACTTGTTGTAGCACGTGTTTTAACTCATCCGTATATTCGGACACGACGTTCTCTACCCGAATGTGTATCGAACCCTAACTAAATCTTCAGTATTGCTAATGTGTTTTTTTTTTTTGCTTCACTACAACCATTTACGAAATTCTCGTCTATAACATGCATGCGAACCTAACCGATTTCAAAAAGGAAACTTCGTACGGAAACGAAATAAATATGTTGAAAATAGTACCTGTACCAACCAAATATTTAAATGCAGGACAACATTAGTCGTACTTTTATTCTACAAGCGAAAAATGTCTGTGCGGAGTCACTCGTTCTTATAAGATAACGAACGCAGGACACTAACAGACCTTATAACACACATTCACCCCCTCCAGATGTAGCATGCATGCATGCATACTAAAGCTAGTGTGGGGTAAGTTAAAGTGTTGTGCTGGCATAGTTCATTTACAAGATTAAGAAGGAAACGCACACGTCCGTTCTCGCTGCAGCATAAGACACGCATGAAGTTGAGTAGGTCACCGCAGGCGNTTCCGGCACTGCTCCATTCTCACCTCGCTTCACCGTCGTTGGCTCTGCCGCCCAAATCTCCACTTTTGTACGAGCCCGAGGACCTGGGGCGTATCGCTGGGAGCGGTTGCGCCCCGCTGCGCTGGGTAGTAGGTACTGGTAGTTGGTAGCCGCGGTCCAGCGCCGTGCAGTTGGTACCGGGGATGTNGCCCCGCTGCGCTGGGTAGTAGGTACTGGTAGTTGGTAGCCGCGGTCCAGCGCCGTGCAGTTGGTACCGGGGATGTGGTGGTTGTCAGCGTGAGTTGCCGGACCTGTGTCGCCAGACTGCGTTATCAGTGTCTGATGGCGGTCGTTTCCCGGAAGCTGCAGTGTGATTGTGCAACCTCCTGGCCCGGCCAGGCCACTGTCTTCGCGGTAGACAACATCACTGCAGTGTTGGGAGACTCTCGTCCTGTAGAGTAGCTCTGCTCACTTCGCCAGCTGCAGCTCAGCATCCGCTTCGGAGTTGCACTGACCTAGTCCATTCAGTCACTTCCAACTTCCATACAAACAAAGCTTAACGAAGTGTAGGNCGCTTCGGAGTTGCACTGACCTAGTCCATTCAGTCACTTCCAACTTCCATACAAACAAAGCTTAACGAAGTGTAGGAAATGACACCATAGGACCAACGCACCGCATTCCTGCGCACTCAATATAATAACATTTTGCATAAGAACTTGTCGTACCAGGCATTACCAATACCTCTATGTTCTCCTGTTTGTTATTCATATTAATTACAAATTAAGTATTATATTTATAGACAAAATATAAGTAAAAATTTAATTTTATCAAAAATAAGATAAATTTATGTTAACAGAAGTATAAAACGCTTGTGATACATTGCATATTCAGGGAACAACCAAACACGTTATACGTGGGGTGATTTTTCAAAGGTTTGATTCGAAATATGTAAAGTTAACCGCGAATAGACTATACCTACTGTGTAATACTTATATGATGATTTCCATTTGATGCACATTTCTCAGCCCTCGCGTGTTCGTGGAGTGGCTGTCTGCCATTCCTCGAACTGAGGACACAGACGAACCAACAGGAATGAATCCACGTCTCGACCGGCAAGATGGAGTAGCGCTACATTCCAGCCCACCTGGAGCTTTGTTCCGCGTTCCACGTCGAGAACCGCGGGAGCGATAAGGGCGACACTGCCACGCTAATCAAGTGCGAAATCGCCGCTGAGCAGTGCAGTGTTCTCGTCGTGCTGCGTGTCCCCATTGTTCCCGCCACTACAGCCGCTTGTCCGCCATATTGACAGCTCCTAAAATAATATCACTATGCTGTTGAGCTGCTTCATTAATAGCATTATTTAGTTGAAATTAGTAGTGCTCCTCAATTTGCCTCAGTGACTCCATTTTGGGCCTGCGAGTCAGGAGTCATCTTGAATTCGATGTGCTACTATACAAATTTAAATATTAAATAAAATATGTATAGTAAAATTTTTATTCAACTTCTAAAATTTACAGATATAAATGTATCAAGCGACGTGTCTGCGGACTCGTAGTTTCAAGGATAATTAGCATATGATGTCACCACCACCGATGTGGTAAAGTATAATTTTATAAATTAAAAGTTGTGTATTTCATTTTATATAATTTTATTTAACTTTTACAAACAAGTGTATTGAGTGACGTTTCAACAGTTTTTTATATTTTTTAGACAGATAAGAATATGTCGTCGGAAAATATGATTATGTGACTATGACCAGTGCCAAATTGGATTTTATAAGCAAATATATATTATTAAATATAGCAAGTGTTATATATTTTCGGTCTTGTGTTTTAAAGTCGAACGCTAAAGTAACATTATGAACTTTGATTATTCGCACTTTTTCGTCCACATATTGAATTTAGTGGGCATATGAGCGATTTTTTTTTTTTGAATTGGTTATGTAATCAGTCTGAGCATCAAGTACAATGCAGTGGTGGCCTTACCACAGGGCATGTCTAAAGTGCAGTACGTCTATATCTGACCCTCACGAATATAAGCATATTTGGCCATTATTTCTGAACCATTTGAGTTATAGTCACCAAATTCGGACTGTAGATACTGATCAATGTGACAGGACTCATTATTAGAGACCTGAAAAATTCATGGATTCATTTCGGGACAAGCTAGAATTCGAAACACGTGTGTTTATAGAACTTCAGCCATTGGTCCAAGCGGTGTTTGACACCACCTGGATAAGGCTGACCCAACCATCGCCTTCTACTGTGACAGCAGACAACCAATGTGCGGTTAATATCGGCATATTTGTACATAATACCGTTGAGTCTAACCTGCAGGTCATTGAACTCACGAATTTTTCTGGTCTCTACTCATTATGACTTAAGTCCTCTTATAAGCATAAATAGTCATAATTTCCTAACTGTTAAAGCTAATACCACTAAATTAATATCATATGCATCGTCCCCGTCATTGGACAGAGCTACAGGAGTAAACATGCCCTATGCCCACTTAGAAGCATAGTTTGTCATAATTTCCGAACTTTTGAAGATATAGCTGCGAAATTCATATCATGCCTCGCCGATTTCGATGTGGGTGATAGGGGAAATTATGTTTTAAGCCCTCCTATAAGCATATTTGGATGTCATTCCCCATCTCTTGAAGATAATACCACCAAATTCATATCATTGGCATCACCCCCAACGACGAAAAGGACCTCAGGGCCAATTACGCTTTAATCCATCTAATAAGCATTGTTGACTGCAAATTTGTATCCACTGAAACTATAGTCATCAAATTCATACTGAATGCACTGTTCCCGACTTCGATAAATCTATCGGATCCATTATGCTTTTAGCTTTCTTATAAGCATAGCTGACTACCATTTTGGAACTGTTGAAGTTATAGCTGCCGAGTTCATATCATAGGTATCGCTAATGACTTCGATCATCATGTGGCTTGTTATGTCTTAAGCCTCCTTATAAACATCGTTCGTTGTGATTTACAAAGTGTTGAAGTTAAAGCTCCCAAATTTGGTCAATAAATACTGCTCCTAACTGATCAATGGTGTATGTCTCATTACGACAAGACTTCTTATAAGTAGAGTGCCCATGTATTTATAAATATGTTTAAGACCTTATATCAAGGGCATAGGTAACATGCCAAATTCATACATAATGCGTTATGTCATAAACCCTCATATAAGCATAGCCAGCCATTCATTTTATGCAACTGGATGTTTTACATACCTAAATATTCAATGCATAAGTAGGCATATTACATGCTAAGATAAATCTAGAACTAGTGCTAGATTCTGTTTGTAACCCAAGCAACAGCAGATTTGGTCATTATTTATGAGAATCCCATAAGGACATGGGATCCAAAAAAGCCCCAACCGACTTGGATATTCTCTAGCTAACTCGACAGTTGCCCACATTCGAGGACCTTGTGTGGAACTCTTTTACACTATGCTAAGATACAGGGATAAGGAGCACTTTAACTCAACAACTTTCGTAAACATATTACTGTGCTTACTACCGAAACAACTGTTTATTCCCTTTGTCTCACCATATAAATTTAAACTATGCTAATGCCGTATTTTGATATCTGAGACAAGAAAATTGTATACAAGTTATTTTTAAAAAGGGACAAATATTCATAATATGGTTTGGAATACGATATAGTAAACATTTTCCCCGGCAGTATGCAAGACACTTCTCCGATCACTGTGATGGCATCAGGTGAGAGGAATTAATTCTGTAAATCAAAATTCCTCAGATTCGGAAGCTGCCTCTGCGACGAATTGTGGAAGGAATTTATAATGCGTCAACTATGTTCACCACCCGACCTACTTTTTATGATGACATGGCAGACACATTTGCAAAAAGGAAATCTGACATTAACAAAATAGGCAAGCAATATGTGCATTAACCTATCGGCTAATATTCTTTTATCATGAGCAGAAATTTAAATTTACACCATTTAACTTATCTTGCACAACAAATATAGCCATATTCGTAAATATACTATATATTTCAAATCAAATTTAATAATGAGTAATGTAACCCTTTCTCCTTCTACTCTTTATAACTATAAACTGCTATATGCCGACGAAAGTATAATTCCCTTCTAGTCCATAGACTACACAACCTCCTACCTCAACGAACTAGGTTCGGTTCCTGGCGGGGTCACTGCCGATTTTCGCACATAGTAGATTTTGTTGATGGGTAGGTTTTCTCGACGTGCATACAACTCGTGTGTGAGTAGGTACTAGTTACTACGAAACTATGAAACGAATGATATTGTAAGCACTAGAGAAGACGAAGTATAATTTAGAATTAATAATACAATTTTATTCACAATGTTAATTTTAAAATCACTTGTTGTAGCACGTGTTTTAACTCATCCATATATTCGGTCACTATGTTCTCTACCCGAATGAGTATCGAACCCTAACTAAATCTTCAGTATTGCTAATGTTTTTTTTTTTTTTTTTTGCTTCCTTACAACCATTTACGAAATTCTCGTCCATAACATGCATGCGAACCTAACCGATTTCAAAAAGGAAACCTCGTACGGAAACGAAATAAATATGTTGAAAATAGTACCTGTACCAATCAAATATTTAAATGCAGGACAACATTAGTCATACTTTTATTCTACAAGCGAAAAATGTCTGTGCAGTGTCACGCGTTCTTATGAGATAACGAACGCAGGACACTAACAGACCTTATAACTCACATTCAGCCCCTCCAGATGTAGCATGCATGCATACTAAAGCTAGTGTGGGGTAAGTTAAAGTGTTGTACTCGCGTAGTTTATTTACGAAATTAAGAAGGAAACGCACACGTCCGTTCTCGCTGCAGCATAAGACACGCATGAAGTTGAGTAGGTCACCGCAGGCGNATTAAGAAGGAAACGCACACGTCCGTTCTCGCTGCAGCATAAGACACGCATGAAGTTGAGTAGGTCACCGCAGGCGGCATGGCGCTGAGGTCGCGTTGGCAGGCTCTCGTTCGTGCAAGTCGCATCACCCCCACCACGACTCGCACTAGGCATGCCACAGTTCTAATGGCCAGCAGAAACATGCGAACGATATCCTCCTAGCCGAATGAACTCTGCTGCTAGATGTGTTGCGGATAAGTACTTAAATTATATCTTATTTCCATTAAGTATGCTTCCACTCCAATATTTGCATAACATTTATTATTTTATAAAGTCCCAATTTCTAACATTTAGTCAGTATAATTTTTTTTTTTTATAATTTAATAACTCGTCCGTAATCGTATTCTCAATGCATTGATTTTGTTCCCCAAACAAATCTACTATATATGTTTATCATAATTATTTAAGAATAAATACATTAATCTATATCACATCTAAGATAAGGGTTAGCTATTTTCTAGGACAGAGCTGCAGAACAGTTTTTACCACATAGGAGTCACCAGTTAATTCTTAAAATCGATCAATAGTATGTGCTTCAACGGCACTTCCTACGTTTACCTCAGATTTGTTATTGTTACAAAGCATTTATTAAACAAACCACTAATATTTTTTTTATAAATTTTTTTCATGCGATGAAATATCATGCCCTAACCAGTCACAGTATGACTAAAAACTATTTATTATATTGCTCATAGCTTTGCCCCTGCCAGCATTTCAACTAACTTTATATAATCACATTGTTTTTTTTCTTACCAGTTATGCATTACCTCAGCTGTTATCCCACGTCTCGTGTAAATATCAGCATGCTACATCAAGCTTCTGTGTTACACGTTTCTTAAGTGCAAAATTAATTACTTTCTATTTTTATTAGGTGTTCCCAGTAAGCGAAACAAGTAGTAGGTAGATGGGGATTAATGCCTCGTAGAGAGCGAGGTCGTTACAACAGAGCAAGTTGCTCAGAGAAGCAGAAATATGGGAAGAATGGACCATCAGCTGTAGTAACGAACCATCCCAGCGTTGCCCCGGTGTGAATCCGGGATACCATGGGAAAAACCATCATGAGGATGTTTGGACCGGGATTCGAACTCAGGTCTTCCCAAAATGCTAATGCGAAAGGCTGCTGGTCACTTTGTAATTTCATTTTACAGTCTACTATAATTTATTTTCTGCTACACGTGTGTCAGCCCCATGTGTGAATTTTTAAGTATTTTATTTCTTACTTTGTAAAGTAGCTCGCTTCATATTAGGAAGGCAGCCAGCCTCGTGTCGTCGGGCGTTGTTACTTTTAGAAAATGTCTTCTTGTAGTAACAATACAAGTAACTTTCTGGAGCATCTCCCATCTTCACTCCAGATGTTGTTCTCTCTCAGTCTGAATAACAATTGAGCTGGACATTCTATTTATGGGTTTGTATACTAACTGCTATTTATATATTACCAGCAGGTATTTTCAATTCATAGCCCACACCACTAGCATAAATTATGCAATTCAGAATACCTGTTTTTTTTTAAATAAATCATCAATTTTTTTAAGTTACAACTTGATTAATTTTTGAGGTGTGATTCAAGTGTGTGAAAATAAATAATATGAGGAAAATTGGAGTCACCACTAGTAATTCTATATGCCATCAGGACCAGAATTACAGTACCGATGTGTTGTTGGTAACAAACCAGCAAACCTTAATATGTCTCTCAAAGTTAAATTTTAGCGACATCTGCTTTCCACACTTTCCACACTTATCTCAAAAGTACATAGTGCGGTCAGTGTTCTTCTTACAGATACTATTGTTGTGGCTTCGAGCAAGGTGTCTTAATTTATAAAGTTAGCCTCAGTATCTGCATTTACATGTCGTAAATGATAGCAACTCCGNCTTCGAGCAAGGTGTCTTAATTTATAAAGTTAGCCTCAGTATCTGCATTTACATGTCGTAAATGATAGCAACTCCGGAGAGTTTACAGTCGCCATCGCTGTGACTGCCGGTGCCTACACTGTTGAGTTCTTTTTCCCGGAGATGACATATCTTCTTTGCTTGTCTGCGGTGACATTCTCATCGGTCCTTGTTGGTCGCCAGACGTTGGGTCAGTACTCGCCTCGGCCATTAGCTCGCAAGTTATGGGAGGTGAGATCGTCTTGCAGGTCTTGTCACGCCTTCTCAAGTTGTTTTTCCTTGTTAACTGTGCCCCACATTTGTCACAGGAAAACCGCACAGGATGTGTTTTTGGCAGGCATCAATTTCCGTGTACACGAGCATTATATCCTCTCGTGAATTTCTTGCCACAATAACAACATTGCTTCCTTGATACAGANAATTTCCGTGTACACGAGCATTATATCCTCTCGTGAATTTCTTGCCACAATAACAACATTGCTTCCTTGATACAGAGACTAAAGTAGTAGAGACTCCCACTGTTGACACCGAGGTCGATGATGTAATAGGCATTGTAGTCGGGGGTCCACAAATACCTTATTCGTATTGTATAGTCTTGCGGTCTGAGAGGCTAAGAGCAATGAACTGCTCTTGTCCACGCTCGATGATGCACTATCAGTTTCTTCACATGCTCTGCGGTAATATACCATGCATTCGGCTAAAATAAAATACTATGGTGGAGCCGAGAAGCACGGGAGCAACATGGTCGACACTGCTACACGCCGATGCAGACACACACAAAAAATATAATGTAAAGGAAAAAGTTATACGCACTTGCCAACCAGTGCATTTGCACAGGNATATCTTATTTCCATTAAGTATGCTTCCACTCCAATATTTGCATAACATTTATTATTTTATAAAGTCCCAATTTCAAACATTTAGTCAGTATATATATTTTTTTATATAATTTAATAACTGGTCCGTAATCGTAATCTCAATGCATTGATTTTGTTCCCAAAACAAATCTACTATATATGTTTATCATAATTATTTAAGAATAAATACATTAATCTATATCACATCTAAGATAAGTGTTAGCTATTTTCTAGGACAGAGCTGCAGAACAGTTTTTACCACATAGGAGTCACCAGTTCATTCTTAAAATCGATCAATAGTATGTGCTTCAACGGCACTTCCTACGTTTACCTCAGATTTGTTATTGTTACAAAGCATTTATTAAACAAACTACTAATATTTTTTTTATAAATTCTTTCCATACGAAGAAATATCATGTCCTAACCAGTCACAGTATGACTTAAAACTATTTATTATATTGCTCATAGCCTTGCCCCTGCCAGCATTTCAACTAACTTGATATAATCACATTGTTTTTTTCTTACCAGTTATGCATTGTCTCAGCTGTTATCCCACGTCTCGTGTAAATATCAGCATGCTACATCAAGCTCCTGTGTTACACGTTTCTTAAGTGCAAAATTAATTGCTTTCTATTTTTATTAGGTGTTCCCAGTAAGCGAAACAAGTAGTAGGTAGATGGGGATTAATGCCTCGTAGAGAGCGAGGTCGTTACAACAGAGCAAGTTGCTCAGAGAAGCAGAAATATGGGAAGAATGGACCATCAGCTGTAGTAACGAACCATCCCAGCGTTGCCCCGGTGTGAATCCGGGATACCATGGGAAAAACCATCATGAGGATGTTTGGACCGGGATTCGAACTCAGGTCTTCCCAAAATGCTAATGCGAAAGGCTGCTGGTCACTTTGTAATTTCATTTTACAGTCTACTATAATTTATTTTCTGCTACATGTGTGTCAGCCCCATGTGTGAATTTTTAAGTATTTTATTTCTTACTTTGTAAAGTAGCTCGCTTCATATTAGGAAGGCAGCCAGCCTCGTGTCGTCGGGCGTTGTTACTTTTAGAAAATGTCTTCTAGTAGTAACAATACAAGTAACTTTCTGGAGCATCTCCCATCTTCACTCCAGATGTTGTTCTCTCTCAGTCTGAATAACAACTGAGCTGGACAGTCTATTTATGGGTTTGTATACTAACTGCTATTTATATATTACCAGCAGGTATTTTTAATTCATAGCCCACACCACTAGCATAAATTATGCAATTCACAATACCTGTTTTTTTTTAATAAATCATAAATTTTTTTAAGTTACAACTTGATTAATTTTTGAGGTGTGATTCAAGTGTGTGAAAATAAATAGTATGAGGAAAATTGGAGTCACCACTAGTCATTCTATATGCCATCAGAACTAGTATTACAGTACCGATATATTGTTGGTAACAAACCAGCAAACCTTAATATGTCTCTCAAAGTTAAATTTTAGCGACATCTGCTTTCCACACTTTCCACACTTATCTCAAAAGTACATAGTGCGGTCAGTGTTCTTCTTACAGATACTATTGTTGTGTCTTCGAGCAAGGTGTCTTAATTTATAAAGTTAGCCTCAGTATCTGCATTTACATGTCGTAAATGATAGCAACTCCGGAGAGTTTACAGTCGCCATCGCTGTGACTGCCGGTGCCTACACTGTTGAGTTCTTTTTCCCGGAGATGACATATCTTCTTTGCTTGTCTGCGGTGACATTCTCATCGGTCCTTGTTGGTCGCCAGACGTTGGGTCAGTACTCGCCTCGGCCATTAGCTCGCAAGTTATGGGAGGTGAGATCGTCTTGCAGGTCTTGTCACGCCTTCTCAAGTTGTTTTTCCTTGTTAACTGTGCCCCACATTTGTCACAGGAAAACCGCACAGGATGTGTTTTTGGCAGGCATCAATTTCCGTGTACACGAGCATTATATCCTCTCGTGAATTTCTTGCCACAATAACAACATTGCTTCCTTGATACAGACACTAAAGTAGTAGAGACGCCCACTGTTGACACCGAGGTCGATGATGTAATAGGCATTGTAGTCGGGGGTCCACAAATACCTTATTCGTATTGTATATTCTTGCGGTCTGAGAGGCTAAGAGCAATGAACTGCTCTTGTCCACGCTCGATGATGCACTATCAGTTTCTTCACATGCTCTGCGGTAATATACCATGCATTCGGCTAAAATAAAATACTATGGTGGAGCCGAGAAGCACGGGAGCAACATGGTCGACACTGCTACACGTCGATGCAGACACACACAAAAAATATAATGTAAAGGAAAAAGTTATACGCACTTGCCAACCAGTGCATTTGCACAGGNCGATGCAGACACACACAAAAAATATAATGTAAAGGAAAAAGTTATACGCACTTGCCAACCAGTGCATTTGCACAGGCATCGAGCACTGTGTTGTGTTAAACGATTGTAGACGAGATCCAGCAGCCCTCGTCAGTATAGCAGAATAGCAAACGATTACCTTACGAACCGATTGGAATGAAACCGTCAAATTCAGATGACAGCCGACACTAGCAGCAGATCGCGTCCGCCCCGTCTGACGTGTCATCAACTAAAATCTCGAGAACCTGAAAGGTAGCCCAGGTGGTCGGCCAACGGCGTGGCCACAGTGCAGGTCTCAACAAGTCGAAGGGAAGGCACATTCACTAGTCGAGAGGGACGCCTCAGGCTCCAGGGTGGTAGGCCATCCGAGCCACACATGCATTTCCCTTTACCAAAGTTAATTTATACAAAGCAAGGTAAAACGTTTTTTCCTTTTAAATATTACATATATCCACTTATTTTTAAAGATGAAGAAAAAAACCTGCGAACACTCTGAGAAAAACCATTAGCCCCCGCTCGCAATAGCAGGAACCGTAATGTCTTACGACCTTGACCTTTGGCCACCATCTCGGGCGACATCTACGCTAGAGATGAAGGAGAAAAAAAGTATATTTTGTTTATAAAACAATTCTGGGAACACACTGATGCAATCCATTTGCCTCGCTCACAATAGCAGGAACCATGATAAAAAGCAACCTTGACCTTCACCTTGGATGACATCATGCATCCTTGACCTTGACCTTTGGCTACCATCTCTAACAACATCTACCACTTAAAACAAAACCGAATAGCTTTTTTTTTTTTTTTTTTTTTTAGACAATTTTAAAATCGCAGTAAAAATCATGAGAACTTGGCGACTGAAGATGGGGCGTGCACCTCACGAAATGGCCTGTGCGAGTGACGAACCTCCCTTACTACAAGTCGCGAATGCTGGGTCGGGAGTCTTGCATGGCGAGTAGCGCTTTGTGCGAGGTCTGGACGACGTGACGTGACGGCACAGTGATAACAGTGCAGTCGCGGTTACGAAGGAAGCCCTGCTGAAGTGTTACTTCCAGGATATTCCTCCGACTCTGCAAACAAAACTTCAACAAGACTAGAAAATTACACCAAAGGAACAACGCACCGCATTCTAGCGCACTTATTGTAATCCTAGTTCGCAAATAAGTATTTATTATGAGGCATTATCCTCTCTGGTTATATTCATGCCAATTATAAATGAAGTATTAAAATATATGAATAAAATATAGGTGCAATGTTATTTCAACAAAAAATCAGGACACTTATGTTGGCACAAGAATAAAACGCTTGTGATACATGGANATAGGTGCAATGTTATTTCAACAAAAAATCAGGACACTTATGTTGGCACAAGAATAAAACGCTTGTGATACATGGAATATTTAGGAAATAAGCAGACACGTTCTACATGGGGTGATTTTTCAAATGTACGACGCCGGGAGATCAGAGAGTGGGACTGGCCGACTACTGTAAGAAGTGTGACGAGTGCCGGANATATAGGTGCAATGTTATTTCAACAAAAAATCAGGACACTTATGTTGGCACAAGAATAAAACGCTTGTGATACATGGCATATTTAGGAAATAAGCAGACACGTTCTACATGGGGTGATTTTTCAAATGTACGACGCCGGGAGATCAGAGAGTGGGACTGGCCGACTACTGTAAGAAGTGTGACGAGTGCCGGAGCCTCCCTCTGTAGGTGGACATTAGCAGTGTCAATGCGGATATGTCGTCTCAGGTCCAACACAGTTCGCTGCACCACAGGCTGTCTGAAGTCCAACTCAGCTACCAAAGCCGAGTGTGACAGAACCACTTACTTTGTAATGGTGTGGCATCTGCAGCGCATGCGCGCGGGTTGTTCGTAACGCGCTTGTGCGTGTTCATATTGGCGCATTTCCTGGAAACAGTGCGCACTAATGAACGGAGAAATAAAGAGAGTGAAGGTAAGTGAAGATATTTGGGTGATTGAGGGGAGTATGGAGAAGCACCGGAATGAAACGGCGGGGGAAACGGGATGTTCCCGAGAAAACCCGCCGACCACGTCATCGTCTGGCACGATGTGAAAATCCGGGATTGACACGGCCGGGGATTGAACCTTGTTCGACTCGGTGGGAGGTGAGCAGGCTAACCGCTCAGCCACCGTGGCCCGGGAGAAATAAATTTTTCTGCTGAGAGTTGAAAACAATATTGCGTTTCCAGTAACATAATCAGTTTTTGAAATACCGTGGCGTTACTGCTTTATACTTGCCATTTCAACTGTAATGAATTTTTAATGAGGGCACGGTGCTCCTGTGCGCAGGTTACTTCGTGTTCGCGGAGCATTACATCCAGTTAGCGTTTCATTCCTTTCAACCTTGTTTCTGTTACCATGTATTATTCAACTGCCGTACAGCGCTGCTCGGCACGTTTTTAATATGTTATTTTCGCGTCGTGGTAGTGGAATTTTCCAGCAACGTGTTTCGATGGATCTACCCCGTGTGGAGTGATGTATATGTCTGATGTGAGATAAGTTCCAATGTGAATCGCCCACAGGACACACACGCGTACACGCATGCACGCACCAAGTTCTCCTCGTTACTAAAGTGTCAGTTATTTGAAGTGTGAAATGGTCGTAATGGTCATGTTATTTCGACAAATATCACACTTGATATGGCATAAACGCTCAGAACAGTCCCAGGTAAGAAGCGTTTCCATCAAGTAGGTTTGTTTATTTTTGATTATTTATATTATATACGTTGTATGTACGCGGGGCCGAAGTAACTCTGTAGGCTAAACCACCTTTGTGCCGTAACCGCTTCCGACGCTGTTTAACTGTTTATTTATGCACGCTTATGTCTGGTATATTATAGAATGTATTATTTCGACTATAGTTATAAAGTATTTTGTAGCATAAACGTAAGTAAGTGTGTTTGTGGTAGCGTATTTCATATTTGCAATTTTCAGTCCAACGTAGCCTAAATACGTTAGCTGAAGTATGTTGATATAACTTTCTCTATGTTATTCAATTATATTTTGTCAAGTTCATGTTTGTTTTGTTTCGCTTCTTGAACATATAGCATAAATAAGTCAAGTTACGTATAATCACTTTGTATTTGTAGACTTTTCCATGTGCAAAACTATTTTAAAAACACATGTAAGGCGCGTTCAGGCGTATCAAAGTCTCTCTATTTAGGCCAAGTGCAAGCATTCGTAATAATGATTATAAAACCCAATATGAATTTAATTATGTATTTCTTGCACGAGCTGCATTCTTATTACAAAAACGGTTAACCGTTAACATATCGTTCCCTCCTCTCACCCAAACCCCGAGCAAGCGAAGTTCAGTGCTCCAAGGATCATCACCGGTACCGGAGATGAGCAGACAGAGTTACAATGCGTGGCGCGATCACGAGCAACGACAGCGGTTCTGGGGCTGCATGTTACCTCGGGCCTTGGAGATGGAGTGTCTTGGGTGGTCGTTGCGCCAATTTTCAGGTCGTCTCTCCCTTCCAACGCGACTGTAGGGGCGGGAACATTCTGGGCGGGATCGGCTCAGCTAAGCAGAGAACGTGTGGTCTCGCACGGCAATGCACGGCAGTTGTGTGGACCACGGAGCGACAAGCGAGTGCAGTCGGCGAGTGCGAGAGTATAGAGCGAGACGTGACTGTGAGGAAGGAGGCGTTCAGAACATGCAAGTGTGACTAATGACAGTGATAAGGAGTTTCATTATGATCGAGATCGGCATTCAATACTGCTCTCACTGATACAAATATTAAGTGTTAATAGCAGAGATATGTAGTTTGACGTTGTAAATAATAGCTGCGTGTATTTTTATAACATTGTAAATAAATTAATAAGTTAAGTTTATCTCCATCCCTGGAGAACTCTGATACGCTCCAGATGACTTATAACGTCACCCTCCATCTTTCTCGGAGAATTTATAACACAAGTAAGATACCAACTATTTGCTTCTCTCACAGTACAAACTCAGTATGATTCATACAGAGATAAAATAGTAATATTAAAATTTTAAACAACATAATTAAAACAGCACTACATAAAGTTTCTCGAAAACAAAAGATTAAAAATAGTACTGACGATCGCGTATGCTGAAATTTCCCACTTAGTTGGAAAAACTGGCGTGGATGAAGAGGATGTAAATAAAATAGGCTGTGTGAATATGAAAACACCCAGCGCCTACCAAATTTCCAGCCTTTTTCCAGATCTGTATTTACCAACCACAGATTTTTTTAAAATATTTTTTTTTGTGCGCTTGAATTTTATGAAATATCTCATTACATTACGTGGGGACAAATTCACTTTTATGGCGACAAGGCTATGACAGAAAAAAATGGGAATGTTAACATACCTACTTTGCATAGTTTGTAACCAATTTGTATGTTGCAAATTATGGTCGTACAAAAAGGTTGAGATATGTTTTGTACCTTATGCATTTTACTTTTAAACCATTTAATGTCCTATAAAAAAGTTTCTACGAATGTATATTTTATATTTATCAGTTTCTGCTGTCGGAAAATGTAATACTTGATGAAGCACGTATAGACTGCAAATATAAGCTCGCAGTCGCTGGCTCAGAACACTGAGCTGTCTCTCGTAATCCCAACAGCTGACATGACAACACGCCTTCCACGAGTCAGAACAGCTGACGTGGAGGGATACACTGCTGCTGGTACTACTTTCTTCTAACCTTCGGAACTGACATGGACTACAGCGTACGGACATTGCATTCATAGTTCAGGCCACGTGATACATTTCTTTAAGTACACGCCTTGAAAATAGTTTTCCACCGCCTGCCTGTAAAGTTGGTTGCTCGTGAAGGATGCTCGTTGTAACAGCAGGTGAGGTGTATTACAAAGATACGTCGGAATAACAGGCGATGTATTCTGTACATACTGTGTGTATCTTGAGCTGTGAGGAACCAGTAAGCAGTCATCGTGGTTGTGCCAAACCAATGAGAAGTGGCTGAGGTCGGCCGTAGTTCTGGTTGGTTTCCGGCGGTACACGCGCCTGCGCACGGCGTATGTCTGCACAATGTTTCTTTCAACTCCGGCACGGACTACTGTGATTTGCAGAAAAGTACTATTTATGTTGTATATGAAAGAAGAATGCATATGTTTTTTACAGTGTAAAATATTTTGCCAGAATTGACTTTTTGTAACGTTAAAAAATTGCAATGTATTAGTCTTTTAAAATCGAAATTTAAATGCACTTCCATTCTGTATGTTTTTTAATTCACATTAAAAAATATCTGCATGAAGCAAGACAATTATAATAATTACTATAGTTGTAGGTAATAAAAATTTTAAGATGTTTGAAAATGTTTTTAATAACGTTCATTTCAGTTACAAAAATAAATTTCGTTATTAAAATTGATGTACATTAAATGTGTTACTAAGAATATTTTGAAACATTATTATATATTTTACAACACATAACCTGGATTATTATTATAAAGGTCTTACTTGACTTTTCTTTTAATGTGCTTTTTAAAAAATTCAAAATTGAAGAACGCTGAAATTTGTATAAAAAAATAAAACCATATTTAATCATTTTTTTAAAATTTTGAACTAAGTAAATTGCAATGCATATTATTTTATTGTGTTATAAAATATAGGTACGCACCCTTTCATACGGAACCTAAATAATACATTTCCGGCAATTTTATTATTGTGTTTGCTACTTTCTAATGAATTCTGCAAGTTGTACAGTTGGCTGCAGGGCTCCATTAGAAAACACACTGTCTTTGCCGTAAATGACATGTTTGATCTTTTTAAAATTGATTTATTCAGTAAATGTTTAGTATAAAAATCTGCTAGTGTGGCGTGGTAAGGCAGGGATAGCAGATGGGACGCGCAAAGTGTGAGAAGACGTAGGAAGAGAGCAGCNTTCATGGTACAACACAAGGCAGGTGTTGGTCGCGGACTCTGTCTCTTTGCAAGCTGCGTCTCGGACACGCCAGAGGTCCTCTTCTAGTGGTGGCCAGAGTAAGAGAATATTTCCAGGAATACGTTATTTTCTATTCGGATACTGATAAGAATCTAGAACTTTCGCCCGCATTCCAGAACTGACAAACTCCCTGATGATATTCGTCGATTCGTTAACGTGTCGTAATTTTTTTTTCTGAACAATCTATTTTGACTTGCATGATGGCATCAGTAGAGCGACGGCGAATTCCGTCCAAACCTGCAGATTCCAGACGACTACATGAAAGTCAACAATAATTGTTTTCTTTAAATAAAATAAAAAAGTTCAAAACACTGTCAGAGGCCAACAAGACATGAAACAGTGTATTTGATATTGAATAAACACATGTGATGAGCATGCATTATACAATGAGCGTGTAATATATTTAGGCTCCTTAATTAGTAATGTTCATTGTCAAGTACTTGTTACTTGATGTAATTTGTATAGTTATCTCGCCGCCTGTCAGAATATATAATTGTTTTTCATATTGTACCAAGTGCACTCATTATAAGATACAGTCGTGGTAAAGCTGAAGAGAGCGGCCGGCCATTGCGTGCTGTGCAGCGTGGTCCAGGCAGCCTCCTCTGTACCTCTGGCTCACGGCCATCTGTCATGGAGGACGGACATTGTGTTATCAATTACAACCAAGGAGATGTAACGAGAGTACGTAATTAATTATGAAAGTGTAATCAGTATTTTAAGGTAATGTGTATTGTAAACGCAATTGAACGACTTTAGATACGTATTGAGTATTGGCAGGTCGACGCAACGTTCGCAGAGCACCGGCCAAGAGAGCGACGTGTGGAGCGAGCATCACTCCGCTCTGGAGAGGACTCACGTCGACAGCGTGCACTCGCGCTCTGGTATCACAGCCTCCCAGAGGAGCGGCAGACACTGTGGTCGCGGCCAGACGCCGTCCTCACGGCTGCTGTTAACGGTTCATTCAATTAAATATTGGTCGTGACGGTACTGCGGCGCGGTACGTCAGCGAGAAGCGAGTGTTGACATAGTACCACGGCCGTAGGAACTTAGCCACTTCTCAGTTAAGAGTTAAGGAAAAGTATACCTGGTTGTGCAGAGAAGGCTTGTTAGTACTAGACAATCCTGAGATATCAAACTGCTATGGATTTACTGACTGATATAGCCAGGCGAGGCGATTTCATAATTGAATCACAAAACACATTACACGAGAGGCTTCAGTAAACGCAACTACACAAGAACACAATCATCTCTGCTGCAAACATTTGAAAGAAGTGGAACAAAGAACGTGACTTAAACGTTTTGCATGAGAACTTGAAGTGCTCGTAAACAAATAATGTGTGAGAGACCTGATGAATCACTCAAATATATTAGAGATGTCTGGAGTACTCGTAGGAATGTAATTCTTGGACGTCTTCAAGCCTCGCGCTGCCGTCAATAGCAGCACACTTCCTGGCAGTGCGCAGTGTCCGTGACGCAGTATCCGCCAATCAGCAAGCAGCCAGCTTCCTCTCGATAGCTGGTGTTCCGATGCCAGCGGATGCTCCAGCCCATCTCCCTATCGCAGCGCGAAGGAAGTCGCCGCAATTATATTTCTCTTAATTACCTCCGCCGGTCGTCGACAAGTCGTTACGAGTCGTTGATTTTCATAAAACTCGATCTGTCGTTAAACGTTTTGTTCGTAAATTACAACAGATATTCGGATACCGTGGCGTTTCCGTCCTCGCTTCCTGTCGCAGTTGACTTACGTGCCTCTGATCATATCGTTCGGGATAATTACGGACGTCTTTGTCGGTAATATATTCGCCTCCGTCCTCGTGACCAGCCGCTACAGAAACGCAGCCGTCGCGCTCTCGTAGTTCGCAGACTGAGGTCGCCGTGGGAGAAGTTGTTGTTGTGGCCTTGTGTGTGGAGGCTGCAGGGTTGGCGCAGATCAGGGCATTTGTTAATATTTTCGCTGCCAGAGCTTGGAGCTGAAATTATTTTTATCCTGACTTTAGAGTTCCATAATTTGTTAATAGTGAACAATAGTATAATTTCTGAACACTAGAGGGAGATAGATGAAAGTAGACACTTATAAGAGTCAACCACACTGCTTGGGTTCTGGTGATATTGCCTGCACACTGTCCGACAAACAGTGAATGTTATAAGCGCGAACTTCACTGCCGACTTCTCGTTTACTGTTCAGTGCATCTTAATTGGGCCAAGAGTGGAATTGAAACAGACGAATAGTCAGTGCTTTTAAATGTCAGTTGAAACGTTTGTCTTGTTCTGGAGAATGAGCTGTCAGTTGCCTTATGAAGATGAAGTACAACTCCTTCTCAATATAACCATACTCTGCAAAATAGTTTTATGGTAATAACGTAAAACTTTTGTGTTGTACAGCTGTTATTAATGTTGTGTCGTGCGCTTATGATCATCACCGTTCAGTTCGTATAATCTTATTTGATTATTATTTCATGGTGCTTCAGTTTGTAAAATGGCGAAGGACTGAATAAAACCAAAGCAAGCTACAGAAGCGTGGCCCTGTTCTTAAATCGTCGAATTTCAACACAGACACTAAGGAAGAACATTAAAGCTGACTGCGAATTACTAGAAAAAAAAAACTCTTCATTACGTTAGTTGCACTGCTAATATTTACTAAGACCTCATTTAAAAGGACGAAAGCTCTGGGTCAACGAGTGAGTGAAGAGATTTAGGTTGACTCTTAAAATCGAGATCTTGAGAGCCGATGAGGGTGATTGAGGTGAGCATGGAGCAGCGTCAGAATGATGGGTCGGGAGGGGGAAGATCCCGAGAAAACCCGTCGACCAGCGACATCGTCCGGCACGATTCCCACGTGCGTAAATCCGAGAGCAACCCCGCCAGGAATCGAACCAGGTTCGTCTTGGTAGGAGGCGAGTAGTCTGACCACAACAACACCGCGGCCCCCGTTGTATAAAGTGTGTTAGAAGCATCAGTGAGAGAGAGAGAGAGAGAGAGAGAGAGAGAGAACAAGAGGTAGATAGACAGACTATAGGCTATTCACGGTAAGTGAGCAATTTAAGTCCTGCTAAATTTTTCATTTCAACTAATTTGGATCTTTCCGCCACTTTTTAATGTACACATAGCGATGTGACTAATAAACACACGATATACACTTACCAATCTCAAAATGTAATGTCTTGAGGCTGCAATTAAACATAACAAGTAGTTGTTAATGTCTGTTAAGAGGGCCTTAGAAAGTGCGCACTTGACCTTGACTAGCCTGTAGCAGAGAGGTGTTGCCTCTGGTATGGACAGGCCACCACAGATCCACTCCACTCCACTACCGCCGACCTGGGTGGAGTCGCCGGCATTCCACAGCTGCACGCACACAGCTGTAGAGGCTACAGGAACGTGTGATAACAAACGTGTTTGTGCGGCCATGGCTCCGTCAGTCCACTTTTTATTGCAACAACGAAGTTAAGTTTGAATAACAACAATAAACTAGCTGTGTCCGCGCTTGCATGGGGAGCCTGTCCCCCCCCCCTCCACGCCCTTCTTTCTTCGCTATCATTACAATGAAAAGTCTTTGAAAGGATGCGCTGATTGCAACCGGACTTGGAACACACGTATTTTACTTTTCAATCGACTCTCAACTCAGTCAACTGTCTGCTCACTAGTCGTGCAGTTTTGTAATGAAGCCTCGTGTACCAATGTGAGAAACAGCTCTGTTATATCCTGGTTGGAAGACAAATCGCACGATTTGAACTGTCTTTCGGTGCGAAATCCTACGAAATGTTTCACTATGTATTTCAGTGAAAATACTTCACAAATGGACACTTTATGCTTTTCCACTAGACTTGTGTACTTATAAGCCTTTCCTATTAGGTAGAAACGCGCAAGAGATTATAAGTCTACATTTTTTAATAATATCATTACGACGTGAGAGAGAGAGAGAGAGAGAGAGAGAGAGAGAGAGAGA
>NQII01001501.1:40675-54167 GCA_002778355.1 Clitarchus hookeri
TATATATATATATATATATATATATATATATATATATATACACACACACACACATATACACAGGTGGCAAGAAAAATAACGTAAATTATTTCAAACAAAATTTTACATGCCACGTGAACCATCGTTGCTGCGACGAGGTTTAGTTTTGCAAAAATGAAATTTCCGGAATCCTCTCAACTGTGGACTGTGGGAGAAAAACCTTTGACTTTGAAACGAATAAGCGAAGGCATTCCACAGCCCACTGTGCATGAATACCCTTGGAGCTGGCAAAAGCCAAATGCAATACACACACGTCACGATTACAAGAGTCTGATTCCGTTTCATCTTTTCTCCTCAGATATTTCCACCTGTACGGACTGTTCACGGAAACTTACAATTTCCGGAGACCCTGCTTAAGTTCTGATTGTATGAACATTGCGAGTTCTTCAACCGTGTGGTGTGCAACTTACGTCACTGATCGCGTGTCAGTCAAGCGAAACTGTAAAATTATTAGAAAATAAAATATTTTATAGATTTGCTAATTTCGATACTCGTATGCATCAAAAAAATATAAATTTTGCAATGCATTTTCTGCTTGACGTGTGATAATTTCAATAATTTAAGGGACCTCGTTAAACTTTACTGAATAGGGTAACTATATTGGCGTAACACACAACGGGTAACTTTGGTTCACGGTTTCACAGGTTTTGTCAGGAAACCGCCGAGGTTTATATCGGCTCAGGTAAAGCATTTGTTGCACAAAAATACCCTAAAATTCCAGTGGTCAAGGCGTTGAATTTTTTTCTGAGTTATGAAAAGTATTGTTACATGCTGGCTCTTTGCATCGCTTCCCTAGCCCCGTCCCTAGGCCAGGTCCCTAGGCCCGGTCCCTAGGCCCGGTCCCTTTCCCCGTCCCTAGCCCCGTCCCTAGCCCCGTCCCTAGCCCCGTCCCTTTCGAGTGAGCGAAGGAGTGTTTGATGACCAGGCGAATAACCCGAGAAGCGCGCGGAGATTTCTAAAGGCATGCCGCCGCGCGTTTGCGACGGATATGCAGAGAAGGGGAGAGAGCAGCGTTGCATATACGCCAGAAGCAATTTTAGTGTCGCCTAGAAAAAGTTTTCAGCAAACGAGATACAGAGTTTGATTGCTTGAACAACGACCGTGTCCGGATAAAGGTGTTAGAATTGTAAGATAATGCATTTAATCCGACAAAAGATTTACGTCAGATATACGTTAAAAGAATAGGTTATACGGGATCAACAAGTTCCATAGCAAAACTGTAGAACAGTGTATTCCTTTGTTGTATTAGATCGAATGACGGGCGGAAGTTTGTAATGGGAAGGAATGGCGTTCCAACTGCGCGGACAGGGGAGAGTAGTTCGTGCTGCCTGTACAAGCTACGTCACAAAGATGAATTATTGGTTCTATGCTACATGCAATCGTAAGTCAATTATAATTATTATATTTACTTTTAATAGCCGTTGCTAATCTGCAAATTGGAGTGTCATAACGTTTTTCCTACGCGAGTATAAATTTAGTAGTTCTTCGACTCTGGCATTTTCTTAATAGATATAAACTTACGAATATATTCTCTGTGTACCGTATTCGAACTTTCCTCTTTGTGTATAGACTTTTATTTTATGTTACTGAAATTCATATTTTACGACACACGCATTGTGAAGGGATGGACGCTTTATAAATGTGGCANTCCGGATAAAGGTGTTAGAATTGTAAGATAATGCATTTAATCCGACAAAAGATTTACGTCAGATATACGTTAAAAAAATAGGTTATACGGGATCAACAAGTTCCATAGCAAAACTGTAGAACAGTGTATTCCTTTGTTATATTAGATCGAATGACGGGCGGAAGTTTGTAATGGGAAGGAATGGCGTTCCAACTGCGGGGACAGGGGAGAGTAGTTCGTGCTGCCTGTACAAGCTACGTCACAAAGATGAATTATTNCGTGCTGCCTGTACAAGCTACGTCACAAAGATGAATTATTGGTTCTATGCTACATGCAATCGTAAGTCAATTATAATTATTATATTTACTTTTAATAGCCGTTGCTAATCTGCAAATTGGAGTGTCATAACGTTTTTCCTACGCGAGTATAAATTTAGTAGTTCTTCGACTCTGGCATTTTCTTAATAGATATAAACTTACAAATATATTCTCTGTGTACCGTATTCGAACTTTCCTCTTTGTGTATAGAATTTTATTTTATGTTACTGAAATTCATATTTTACGACACACGCATTGTGAAGGGATGGACGCTTTATAAATGTGGCANTTTTATTTTATGTTACTGAAATTCATATTTTACGACACACGCATTGTGAAGGGATGGACGCTTTATAAATGTGGCAACAAGGCTTTGTGCTGCTCGCGGATAGGCTGACACTGAGCGACCGAGAAATGCTGTGCCGGATGTAGAAGGTTCTTCGCACTCAGTCTCGCTGAAAGAGGCCACGGCAATGACCAGAACATGCTTGCAATATAACCCGAGAAACAATCCGCTCAAGGGCAGAGTGTGGCACGAGCCACGATAGGCTTATCGCGGCGGCATGTCTTTGTAAGTTTCTCCACTCTCCTGNTCAAGGGCAGAGTGTGGCACGAGCCACGATAGGCTTATCGCGGCGGCATGTCTTTGTAAGTTTCTCCACTCTCCTGTGACTACTCGCGTGGCCTTGGCACACCTTGTCGCTCGCTCGAGCGGGAGGGGGCAAGGGAAGGTAGGGAGACCGCCATAATGGCACAGTATTTAGAGCCGGCAAAAGTCTGTAAGAATAGAGCGGTCTAGGCTTGTATTAATTGTATTTGAGTTCCGGCTCACTTCACCTTGCGGTTAATAAGGTCTTGCCTGGTTGTGCTAGGCACGATGTATGATCTCTCCGCTTTGGTTGCTTTCGCGTGGCATTTCNTCAAGGGCAGAGTGTGGCACGAGCCACGATAGGCTTATCGCGGCGGCATGTCTTTGTAAGTTTCTCCACTCTCCTTTGACTACTCGCGTGGCCTTGGCACACCTTGTCGCTCGCTCGAGCGGGAGGGGGCAAGGGAAGGCAGGGAGACCGCCATAATGGCACAGTATTTAGAGCCGGCAAAAGTCTGTAAGAATAGAGCGGACTAAGCTTGTATTAATTGTATTTGAGTTCCGGCTCACTTCACCTTGCTGTTAATAAGGTCTTGCCTGGTTGTGCTAGGCACGATGTATGATCTCTCCGCTTTGGTTGCTTTCGCGTGGCATTTCCAGAAGCTCACTACCCGCTGTCCACAAGTTGGCAACTTGTGCTCCAGAGGGATGCTGACGAGAAAGAACTGTGCCGATTTACACGATAATCTGATATCATGCTGGTTTGCACCATTTGTATGGATATGGATAAATAATAATGCACCACTCGGCGGCAACTGGGTGTACAGTGGCAGATTGCAGTCTCAGTGTGCGGAACCAAGTCGTACGTCGTCGTGTGTTCTTGGTATCTGTACACCGTCTGTTCCATGTGTGGCTACCCAGAGGCAGTGAACGCGCACCCTTAACCATACTGGACGTAATTTCACTATCGACAATCGGAGAGAAACTGTTAAATGCGACCATTATCGCAGTGTGCTGCGTCCTGTCATCAGATTCGTCAGGATCTCGCCGGCCAACGGACTTGACCGTTACTCTTCGATCGGAACAGCGCTCGTCGTAATCAGCGCCCTGGAAAGGTCAACAAATTTGGGTTACGTTTCGAAAAGCACAGTCAAATAATTTTCTGTCAGTTCAAAATAGTAGTTCTCTGTAACTTCTTCCTATTTGCTTTCTCCTATTACCGACGGCATGGGAATATTTTATGTTATTTATTATNTCAGCTCAAAATAGTAGTTCTCTGTAACTTCTTCCTATTTGCTTTCTCCTATTACCGACGGCATGGGAATATTTTATGTTATTTATTATTATAATGTTGTTTTTCCCTTCCCCCAGTCCCGCAATGTTGCTTATTAACTATTTCTCATAAATTTTCAGGAAGACAACAGTAGGCCTAAACTAAAATTTTCTTATTATACGTTTAGCCATTTCCTCTTAAGCACACAATACTTAACTTAAAATCAGCAATTGTAGCGTGCATTCGTAGTAAGTTTAGTTTATAATTTTCAATCTAACAGTTATATTTATGTCTTGTGTGTTAAAGATACTGTAAACTGTGCTGTTCGTTGCGGAAGCCGGCTGACGTTAATTTTAGACGTGAAGTGTTTGCCGAGTGAATGGATTGTTGATCTGTAGCGGCAGTCGGCGAAGTTTACAATAGCGAACGGCCGTTCTTCTTCCAGGACGTCTGGTTTATAAACACGAATTTCTACAGCAAACACAACTCGTATAGCGTTCGTAATATGGAGTACGTAACTCGATCTCTCAGTTGAAAAACTCTTGTATTATTTTAGACTGGTAAAATATAACGCTGGCGTTTATAAAACAGAAAACTACACAGGAACATATGTTGACACAGCAATAAAACAGCGAACATACAAAGAAACAATAAAAGAAAATTAGAAGTAACGAAGGCAATACACAAGTGAAGAAAGCTAATACAAATATTAAGCCGGAAAGTTGCTAGCATTGTAGAAAGCCAAGCTTTTCAGAGTTAAACACACGCGTGTAACAATGTCGTAAATTACATTATTATGCACGTGATAAAAAAATATGCTGGAAATCTAATAGGAAGTTAAGAATTCTTGATATTAAGGATCTCGTTCTAGTTCCCGGGGAAATATAATTAAACACGATACACTTTTCATAGAACGTGGTAGGCCTACTCTTTATAGTTATTCCAATAATACATTATTGGAAATGCAAAGGAAAAACAATGTTAGGTTTTTACTCCGCTGCTTGTTTTCAGTTTGGGCCGCTGTGGCGCAGTGGTTAGAGCGCTCGCCTTCCACCAAGGCGAACCTGGCTCCATTCCTGCCGGGGTCACTCACTGATGTTTGCACGTGGGAATTATGCCGGAAGAGTCCACTATCTGAGAATCATGTCGGACGATGCTACTGGTTGGCTGGTTTCCTTGGGTTTTTTCTTGGGTATCTCAGTTTCCCACACTCTTGCATTCCGGCGCTGCTCCATGCCCACCATCTTCGGCTCTCAAAACCACGTTGTTAGGAAATATCTCGACTTGTTTCCAATTGCTCTGCGTACAGACTTTCGAAACTGTACGCTTATAGGCCTTCGTCATGGCTCTCACTGAAAAGATTTGCATTTTTTTTTNTGCGTACAGACTTTCGAAACTGTACGCTTATAGGCCTTCGTCATGGCTCTCACTGAAAAGATTTGCATTTTTTTTCCTCATAATTATGTGATTACGTATCTTTAAATAGTTTTTTGTCTGAAAGCGGTATCGTGAAAGATAGCTGAGACGTCAAATATCATTTAACTTATAAAACCATGTATTTNTGCGTACAGACTTTCGAAACTGTACGCTTATAGGCCTTCGTCATGGCTCTCACTGAAAAGATTTGCATTTTTTTTTTCTTATAATTATGTGATTACGTATATTTAAATTGTTTTTTGTCTGAAAGCGGTATCGTGAAAGATAGCTGAGACGTCAAATATCATTTAACTTATAAAACCATGTATTTNGTTTTTTGTCTGAAAGCGGTATCGTGAAAGATAGCTGAGACGTCAAATATCATTTAACTTATAAAACCATGTATTTTCTCTTGGCTGTGCCTGCACTACGAAGAGCCGTTAAGACTGTTACCTGGTTGAAAGCAGCGAGAAGTTGGCCTAGGGAAATACATGCTAATGAGATTCGGTTTAATCGCGATCCTATTAAAGATAGATGCATACCACCGGAAACTTTTTTTGTGCAGAAAAATACGTGCTTCTTTGCTATCGAATCATTTATAACATTAATGTATAGCCTGTTTCCTGGAAAGATAAAGTTTAATTAATAAAAAATTACGGAAAAACGAATTGTTATATTTGCACCGGTACATAGCTTGAGAGTATTATTTCTCACACTTGGGTTTTTGTTTCAAGATTATATCTTCAAAACTGGCTTCAAATAACCGAATTTCATTAATATATATTTCCCTATACCAAACTCTCACTGCCTTCAAACCACGCAACAGCTTTAACAACCGTCTTTGATACTCGACTTGTTACTCAGATCGGCGGGCACCTGACTGTCTCGGCCTACGACCTCCCGAGCGCTCCGGCCAATTATAGTCGACCTCGTGGCTAAGTGGGCCAACCACATGCCCCCATTTCCATCCATGCTGAATAACTTATCGCCGTAACGAGATCCGTCGACGTGTTCACAGTTGCGGACATGCGGCTGGCTGGAGAATATTCTCGAAATGACGAGTAGCCACCCGGAGATCTCAAAGTAGACTCGGCCGTATGTTTGTTTCAACCTCAGGCAGTTGCTGATTGGCTCGCGTTCCAGTCTCACCCCAGGGCAGGTAGCGTGGGGNCGTATGTTTGTTTCAACCTCAGGCAGTTGCTGATTGGCTCGCGTTCCAGTCTCACCCCAGGGCAGGTAGCGTGGGGTTCAGTCTCCTTTTCTCTTGCAAGGTATTCGTGTAGGGCGTGGCTTACAAACCGCGATCCGACCGAGATGGAAAGTCGAATGTCCGTGCGTTGTAAGAGTAGGGCGTCGTCAGAAATGCGTGCAGTATCCGGTCTTNGACCGAGATGGAAAGTCGAATGTCCGTGCGTTGTAAGAGTAGGGCGTCGTCAGAAATGCGTGCAGTATCCGGTCTTTAGGTACGACGGGTGTTGCAAGAGCGGCACCTCGTGACTAAGTCCCTAGTTCGAGGCCGCGTGTGTTGAAGAGGCGTGGGTGGAGTCTTGTAGCTACTGCGGCCTTCAGCGCCGAGGGAGAAGGGGGGCAAGCAGCGTCCGCCACGTTCCCCACGCGAGAACATCCCGGTGCGACGACGTCAGGGATCTCACCGTGGTGCGGGGCGAGTGGTCTGACCACGTTACCACAGTAGATCGAGCTGCCTTCAAGGGCGACGTTAGCACGCACAGAAGATGTCCCATCGCCTCTGTGCGCGAGGCATTCAACTGGCGTTCAGCGCCAACTCAAGACGTCAGTGTGTGATATGTCATCCGTAATTCATACCATAACGCGGTAACGTGTCCGCCAGCACTGCGGGGTTGTACTGCGCGTGAGAGTCAAGCGACGTGTGTATGAAGATGTCGACGTAGCTGCAAATGCACAATTCGCGGCCGACGTAACCTGCAGTAGCGAAATCGAACATTCTAACCTGCTAAGGTAAGTTTTTTTTGTCAAAAACTTTTGTTCTTGAGTAATAATATATGAGAGAACCTTATGATTCAAAGTAAATGAGGACACATAAGGTATAATCTCGTACCGCAGTAAAAAATTACAACTACTCCTGCTTAACTTAAGATTTACTGTAATAAAATTATGAAAAGAAAAAAAAAAGCCATTTTTACTATAGAGTTTGCCTACAGAACAGTTAGTATCCTAACTCATGCACACGTGTAAATGTTCGTAATTACCGTGTGCCCTTCTCAGTACTATAGTCGCTGCCTCCTTACTTTGTGCGTGTCTGAGTCTGTCGTCAGGCGACATTTTAAAATCAATATAGCAATGAATACTGACCACGTGGCCTAGATTCGGCTATGCCCAGGTCCTCCTCCCCCTCTGGGAAGGTAGTTCTTGTCACCCCATTTACCAGAATTATTTAGTATAAATTTTAGAGAGGACAAAATAACAAAATTGTCCCTTGTAGNTTCTTGTCACCCCATTTACCAGAATTATTTAGTATAAATTTTAGAGAGGACAAAATAACAAAATTGTCCCTTGTAGCAGCGAATTTCTATGAACGTGTACATCATTGACTCATCTTGTACTGTATGGGTGACTCGTGTGGTTAATACAATTTNTTCTTGTCACCCCATTTACCAGAATTATTTAGTATAAATTTTAGAGAGGACAAAATAACAAAATTGTCCCTTGTAACAGCGAATTTCTATGAACGTGTACATCATTGACTCCTCTTGTACTGTATGGGTGACTCGTGTGGTTAATACAATTTNCAGCGAATTTCTATGAACGTGTACATCATTGACTCATCTTGTACTGTATGGGTGACTCGTGTGGTTAATACAATTTCTTGTTTGTGTCATATCCAAACTCTTGGCTCCGTTTCCGATTCGTCAAACGCCACGGAAGTTATTTAATTACTTACGAGTGATCCGCATGTTACATAGTTACAGAAACAAGCAGGTAATGAATTTTTTACGAACACGCTATATTTTTTTGTAATGACGACAAAAGGTTAAAATGCAACAAGAAGATATGGTATTCATGAGTCATGACACATTTTTTACTTCCGTAAAAGTAGATATTTTCACATTCTTTATCAGTATTTTTGTACTTCGTAATATTTTGTGTAGAAATATATAGTTAAATACAAGTGATCAGTAAGCCCCATATAACTAAGAACACTCACACCACCACAAGCATATATTAATATACGAGATAAAATGTCGTCGTGTAACTCACCAAATGTTATTTTGTTACTGTGATAAATAATAAATAACAGAGACTTGCATAATGATAATAACAGCAGTTTGATTTATTAACACATTCATGTGCAGAAAAATTCTTCCGACATATTGTACCACGAACATGAATCTGATAGCAGTATGCAACAGAACAGGCCGGAGATTTATGAGGCCTACGAAACACGCATTTCTATTGTCCACTACCAGGGTTGGCTGCCATACCCTGAAAGCCAAAATGATACGTTAGACACCAAAACGTATCTCTAATTTGCTTAACAAAAGTATCTCTTCCACGACAATGGAGCTGGTTGGCGATACGCCTCTGCGACAGCTCCGGGTAAAACCTAGGCATGGCATTTCTCAACAACATAGTAGCTTCATGGTTCGGAGTCCACTGAAATCAAGATGTTCCGTACTCTCACATCTTTCTTCATTGCCATGTGATGTCAGATCATGACTTCATTATCGAGATTACTATTTATTAAATTGATAAACATAGCTNGCTCCGGGTAAAACCTAGGCATGGCATTTCTCAACAACATAGTAGCTTCATGGTTCGGAGTCCACTGAAATCAAGATGTTCCGTACTCTCACATCTTTCTTCATTGCCATGTGATGTCAGATCATGACTTCATTATCGAGATTACTATTTATTAAATTGATAAACATAGCTTGCATTGACAAATATGTATTGTACATGCATACTCCATATTAAATTGTTGTGACAGAAAAGCAGACTAAATTGCTAGTCGTGCATTTCGTCGTGTGGAGTGACGTAACGTTACAAAGAGATAACTAGGAAACGTGTACCGGGCGACGTTTGAGATGGTTGGACGTCATCCGTGTACGACATACTGTTAAAAGACGCGCTCTCTCAAATCTATCAAAATAACTCACTCCCAAATAAAAATATTAAGTAGTATGCTAGTTTCGTCACTTGTACAGCTTAAGTTAGATGGCATCCGTTGTTTTGCGCCAGATTAAAGTTGATAAAGCGAAAGTAAAACCCTAGACGTATACGCATTTGATGGAAAAGCAAAATTATTACCGATTGCGTCTTTTAAAAGATCTCCCGCAGTTACGCGTGCATGTGCACGCGAACGTACACACGTACACACACACACACACACACACACACACATACACATACACATACACACACACATACACATACACATACACATACACACACGCGCGCACACAGTAAACTGTAGAGCCAGGTCTAGAATAAAGGTCAAGGAAAATAACTTTTCGTCTGGAAAACAGGGGGGAAAAAAGGGGGAGTTTTTTCTGAGCTGATTTTGTAGACAACCTTGCTATGTTTTCGTTGACGAATCAGCAGCGATGTTTTGGGAACGGGTCTCTGTCCCTGTCTTGGCTTGTTTTCTGTGGATCTGTGTGTCGTTCGTGTTCGTGTTATTTTGCGACGGCAACAGCGCTCTGGGTAGCATATGTCCATAACTGTCCGTCCAATCACTTACTTCCATTGGAAGTATCATTGAATGTATAAATCACATCCATACAGATCGTTTTTTTTTGTTTCGTAATTGTTGTATATTATTGAAGCCATAAAAACGATTTCAACCAAATGTTATCAATGATTGAAAAGTCAGTTTTTAGTCCTTTGTTTGCCGTGTTTTGGAGGTCGTTGTGGGCCATATTATAAATGGGAAAAGTAGAAGAAAAAGCTGTTGCTTGTGAACTAAATTAATTTTTCGCTGCAAATATCACCAAACNTTATAAATGGGAAAAGTAGAAGAAAAAGCTGTTGCTTGTGAACTAAATTAATTTTTCGCTGCAAATATCACCAAACTATTAATAGCGAAAATTAATTTTCTTAATACTGTTAAGCAGAATTAAATTTTCTAAGTCGTGTAAGTAAAATAATANTATTAATAGCGAAAATTAATTTTCTTAATACTGTTAAGCAGAATTAAATTTTCTAAGTCGTGTAAGTAAAATAATATTTTCGTAATCTTGTATTCAAAATCAAGTTTTCTTATTTTGGTTAAATGGTAGAATAAAGCGATGAACGTTTGAAATATCTAACAGAATCACAAGTGCAACTCATTATATTTGTTTTACATCCGGTATGTATTTTCAGAGTTATTGCGTACGCCTGTTTAGCGTGTACGTAAAATGCTATAGTGTTAACTAATTTTTACCACATTATACTTTTTACGAAATTTTAATACAAAATTTCGTATAAATCAGTTAAAAGAAGGGAGATTCTTTCTCAAGTTCTAGGATGGTCATGTCAAGAATAACTCTGAATCTATGACGCAGTCTGGTAGTGAACGACTTCTGTAGACATACCAATGACGAACACACAATCTGCGTTCAAGAACAGAATAGAATAGTTGCTCAGGCTTGCTTATTTTTTAATACCCGTGTGCCCGCGATCGATTGGCGAAGTAAGCGAACTATTTTGTTGGGCTTTCTCTTCGAGACAAGATATCAGTGTTACGTGATCGAGGAGCTGTTTTGTCATCTGACGGTGACAGGTAAAGAAGAACAGTTATGGGGAGGGGTGGGTAGAGACAGCGTCGCACGGCAAGTGGACAGCTGCCCTCTACAAACGACGACAGATTTCAACAGTTTCCTTGCAAGAAGGTACGGAAGTGGGCGTAGCCTGTATTCAGTTGCTTTCCATAGACCTGACATTCCTGATCAACATTACTTAAGAATGCATTTTGATACAGTTAAAAGGAATAAGGAGAAAACAAGAGCACGTTCAGACTTAAGCCTACGCCTAGTTGGTATGTGAAGTTCGCTGCAGAAGTTTGGTACAAAACTTGTGGTTCAAAAACGTTTGTATATTGAATAGTGGTGCCTAAACAAGAGAAACATTTATTTATAAAAGTTTTTTGCTCAAAGACAAGTTCAACTTCTCATTTCAACTCCGAGGGCGGGGAAAGGAATAAAACAAACAATGAAGTTACAAGAAATTGCAAGTAAATGAAGATAAGGCTACGAAAACAAATTTAAAATTTATTTTTTGAAAGAAGCCAATTTTCTGTTTATTTAATAAATAAAATACTTAAAACATGGTATTTCTGTTGGTAGAAATTTTAGATTTTCTGTGGCATAAATTCACAACAGTGTATCTAAAAAANCTTAAAACATGGTATTTCTGTTGGTAGAAATTTTAGATTTTCTGTGGCATAAATTCACAACAGTGTATCTAAAAAATATTGCAGTGTGCTGTTGATCAAAATCTATTATATTGTCCTTAATGTCTAGTAATTTATGAGTTAGGCTTCGCTTATAACAGTTTATGGAAACTCCGCTCTCGCATAGCAAACACACAGTACAAGCGATCAATAACCCATAAAAAAAAAAAAAAAAAATAAAGTAACAAAAAGTTAAAAATGAGGACTGTTACATACAGAAATGCACTAACACGATATTTTGTAAATAACGTAGCGNTTAAAACATGGTATTTCTGTTGGTAGAAATTTTAGATTTTCTGTGGCATAAATTCACAACAGTGTATCTAAAAAAATATTGCAGTGTGCTGTTGATCAAAATCTATTATATTGTCCTTAATGTCTAGTAATTTATGAGTTAGGCTTCGCTTATAACAGTTTATGGAAACTCCGCTCTCGCATAGCAAACACACAGTACAAGGGATCAATAACCCATAAACAGAAAAAAAAAAATTAAGTAACAAAAAGTTAAAAATGAGGACTGTTACATACAGAAATGCACTAACACGATATTTTGTAAATAACGTAGCGTTGGCAAGTTGCATATGAAACCACCTTATCGATTGATCGAATAAAAGAAGGAAAACGAAAAATCCAAATTAGGCGTTAAACCTAGGTAGATTAGACGTTACATACGAATTTCGAAGACAGGGTCGGAGTCCCGAGTAACTCATGCACATCCCTTCCATTATCAGATGTAAGGTTAGTGCTGTATGAAAGCCGCCCCTTGATTAGGTTACCAGCTTTAAGAGGTGGCTTTATCAAGCAACAGTTAAAATAACTTAACGTATTTGTAAAATCTATGCGGTAATCATACTCTAACGTGCGGACCCCGTGTGGCTGTCCCGTCGCGCGCTAAGGGGGTGGGGGTGATTGACAGCTGCCTGGATTGGCGTCATCGTACTCATATCTCCCTTCTGGAGATGTCTGAGGCAGCGGGCTATTGAATGAACTTTCTGGTAATTTATTCACTCCGCGTAATCCGACATGTGAAGAATAATCTGAACCAGCGAGCCTGCCATTATTAATACCCCCGCGACCAGACGGTCAGCAGTTCTTGTGGTAGTCATCTGGCTGACGTGCGGTAATTGGGCCAAGTGTGGTGCAGCGAGGGACGTCAGTGGAGAGGACGGACGACGTCGGAGAGTGCGAGACGACGTCACGTGTGTGTGTGTGTGTGTGTGTGTGAATGTGTGGTGTGGGCGAGAGAGCGTGGTGCCTGACGAGTAGAGCGCTTTAGAACATTCCGGACTGGTGGAATCTGGAATGAATTAAGGCGGGACTGTATGAACATGTACGGACTTAATTGTAAATATTGGAACTGACAAATAAGGACATCTCATTCAATAGGTTTTGATATATGCGGTTTATTGGGACTGATCTGAATTAATTGAGTGCATTAATTTCTGAGAGGTAATAGACGATTATGTAAATATTTTTTGTAAATAACAAGTGGTGGCCATTTATTGTGAGATATTAAATCGAGAGAGTTTTTCTTGTACGGTTTTTGTATATAAATAAGGAAATTATTAAATAGATTATTTAATTAGGACCTCTTTCTCTTGAACCTGGATGCGCCCACTGTCTTTGAGAACTTGTAACAATATTTAACTTGGTTTGGAATACCTTAGCAGTCCCTCCAGACTGCAATATACACACCACTTCACAAATACAGGAAACTTAATTTTTGAGATTGGTGACGAAACAGAGGAAGAGTTTTATTTTGATCCAGTATACAGTATGTGTGTGGCTTCCACCAGTCACCCTGATGTCATAAGGAGGG